>JBAJNP010000546.1:9988-89565 GCA_036877545.1 Yasuhikotakia modesta
GAGAGAGAGAGAGAGAAAGAGAGAGAGAGAGCTATACTCCATGATAGCTCTTCCTCTAGCCATTCTTCAATGCCATTAAAGAGTTGGCGTGTGGTGATATCTGTGGTAAATGGTATTCACAGATAGTGTGTAGGTAGGGGGAGGGGAGGCAGGTGGTTGGCGTGTAAATAGAAGGAGCCCATTTTGTTCAAGTCTTGGTAAGTGTTTCATTAGCGGGATAGCTGAGAGGGTGCTGAAAATGAAGGTCTTATGTGGACAAAGCGGGGTTCCAAGGGCACCTGCCTCCTTCATTATGGAAAGAAAATGGCATTTAAATCCTCCCTATAGCACGCAGCTGCCCGCATGTCCCTCCCCGCAAACACGGAGGCTTGAACAGCTGAGTCCATCCTGTTTAGAGGCCAAATTTTCCTGTTTTTCCACAGACAAAAGTTGACGCCTAAAAATTGTAGGACAAACATTTTTTCCTGCCGTTTACCCATATCCCATCTATTATCTCAGGTCCTAAAATACTTCATACATGACTCTCATGAGAGAAGACACGAAAACGACCAAGTTAGCAAAAATATAATTTAATTTACATTTTGATTCAAAGGTACAAACGAGCTACAGGATACATTTTAAAACACACATGGCTCAAACGATTCTTTACACAATGTTGCAAACAAACCTTAAATAAATCAAAATAAAATAAGGATGAAAAATACAGAAAACAATAACAATAGCTGTAAATAATAAAACAACAAACTATCTTAAAACATAAATAAAAATAAGTTAGTATATTTAAAACATGTTTTTTCTACTCAATTCAGAGCTGTGTGGCCCTCTAGTAAAACAAAACCAAAACATAAAATTGCACCGTTTAGACATTGTAACACTGGAACAAAGTCTCTGTTGGCGGAGCCATTTTTGCTACATGTATATCTGAGTTCAGAGAGGTCTCGTCCCCTTGTTTTCGTTTATCCGCTCTGCAGATAAAAACAGGTGGACTGCTGCATTTTTCACATAGTGCAAACATCTGTAAAACAAAGCAAACGACAGAAATTAACATTTGTTACGCGGAATATTACAAATGGCATAACTTGACAACGAAATGGTTCAACAAATTACACATTCTGATATTGAAATGTATTCATTTGGAGCAACAAATAATAATATAAATAAAAACAATGAAACGATCACTGCTAATAAAAGTAGACAGTTATATGTACGTACCATTATCTTATTGTTTTACGTGGCGTCGCTTCAAGGCTGGAGGATGTGCTGGCTTGAAGGGAGGTACGTTCGTCTAACTTAGACTCGATGATCCGTTTTCTTTTCGGGAAGAAGTCTGGTGGTAAATAATAACACAATGTTAGACGTGCATCATTGCGTTTATATTATTAAATGGACAATTGTGGCTTTGCAATACTCGTTTGTAACTTTTAAGATCTTACCTGTAATTTGTGGCGTGTTATTTCTGGAGGACTCTGGGATCAGGGTCCTCTTTCGTCTGTTTCTTACGACTGAAGAGCGAGCGGGTCGCGAGTTGAGCGCACCAGAGAGGTTCTCCTGATTTAACTCGCTGGATCTCCGCGGGACGTCCGCCGATTCCTGGTCTGGAATATCGGATAACCCGTGAAATCCACAGTCCGGGGTGGCGGACGCATCTCCTGTTGTGACGCGCGCTCTTTTATTTTGCACTTTCTCCTTGTAGAAACCCGGCAAATTGTCCTCCGAAATCTTCTCCCACTCGTATTCTCCAGGTAAAGGAGAATTGGTCTCAAAGTTAAAATTCCACCGCTTCTGGTCCTGCTCGGAGATC
Source organism: Yasuhikotakia modesta (assembly GCA_036877545.1). Taxonomy (NCBI): domain Eukaryota; kingdom Metazoa; phylum Chordata; class Actinopteri; order Cypriniformes; family Botiidae; genus Yasuhikotakia; species Yasuhikotakia modesta. Next base: position 11,790 of record JBAJNP010000546.1, read on the forward strand.
TCCTGGAGTTTGCGTTTTAACTCACAGTGCAGTTCCTCGTGATCAACGGGTCCGAAAAGGTTGCGACAAACTCTTGTGCGGGTAAGAAGAGGAAAGGTCCTCCGTGCAACATTACGCTCCAAAGTGTTTGATATGTCCACGTTTGCCATGGTGCCTTAAACGCAATACGCTGTTACCTGCACCGACGTTTGTTTAGTTCGTGTTGTTTGTAGTCTGTTTATATCTGTGCCGGTAGTTAAAGGCCAGCGTTTGTACCAGCAAAGCGCTCTGATTGGCTGGTCGGACACCACGCCCTGTGTCATAAACCCCCCTACCAGTAAAAGCAAAGTCACCTTCCCCCTTCATTCAAAACACTGGAGCACGTACGTAAACACAAGCAAAAACTACAAACTACATTTGCTTCGTTTTGTACATGGTGTTTTACATATTGTAAAGTATTGTTAAATCAAAACACATAATACCATATATACGTATAATTTTCCGCTTAAAATTACAATACAATTTGTAATTTTAAAGGTTACAGGTCAATCATAAATAACCATTTTTCAGTGTAAGTTAAATATAATAGCCTTGGGCATATTTATAGACTTTGTATTTAAAGGGAATTAAATAGGGAGTTGCTGTATTTAAAGGGAATTAAATAATATATGTTTGTTTTAATGCAAATGGATCTTTTACGTTTATGGTAGCTATAGCTCCAACACATGTATGGCATTATACCAAAACCTGGAGGTAGTGTCATACTAACAATAAATATACGTTAAATGTAATAACAAATATAATCATTGAATATCGAATTGCTCAGCTAGTGATAATATTGAATATAGATTGAAACATAATTAGAAAACTTCGTCAACCAGTGGCGCTTGAATTTTTACCCAGGGCAAAGCTACCACTAAAACTAATGTTAAATGGAGCGCGTGCGATGCTTGGGGACTCGACAACATGCTACTTTAACGTTAGAAAAAATATACATTATCCACAGTTAGTTTGCTAATATATGCAACATAATAATTTGACTTTGCAGCAGGGCCGTGAGCCATGGCATGGCTAAGTAAACGCTTGTTTGATGTGGTATAAGCTACACATTTACTTAATATTTAGATATTTTTAAACGTTTGGAAAGTCGTTTAATAATAAAAACATAGGAAGTGTCTTAATCATTTAACTAATGCATTGAAAAGCTTGTTTGAGCATTTCTGCTTTTCCAGTGCCATAAAGATTTTATTTTAAGGTACTTCTGGAGAAAACTGCAGACTACTGCGACTTCCCACCACTGCGTACTGCCAAATAAATCAGCGTTTTTTACAACTCACAAAGCGCAGTCTTTTTTGACTGAAGATACACGCGCTTCCAATGCTGTATGTTCTGTAAGTTGCTGACACCTAGTGGCTGACGGAGGTACATTTGGCCCAATACACACTGAATTTCCAGCGGGTCTTTACAAACCAATGTCTCCTCAGTTCCAATGTGTCCCAAATTCTGCTTTTGTTAAAAATACAATTTCTAAAAATCTTTAAACATGATGCGTTAGTTTGATTCAGAGCATTTTTAAACAACATACTTTGTAAAGTAACATGTGCTGTTTTAATGCATCAAAGCACTTTCTTGAAACATGACTTTGCTTACAAAGGAAAACATTAGGGCAATAAATTAATAAAAAAATAAACATTTAGGGCACAGATTCCCCAGCTTCACTAAGGAATCCATATAGGATGGGGAAGGTAAGATTGAAGGCAGGTAAGTGGTTGTGTTTATGCAGCAGCGGTCACTTAGGGAGTGGTTTTGTCAGAATAAACCTCCTGATTCACTTCCTGGTGACACTTTACAGCTGCCCAAAGCTTGTGGTGGCCTAAATAGGCTCAGAGGATCCCAACCCAATATCCAGGTATGCCGGGACTTCATGATACTCCTATGGTAAGTGAACCTTTTCAGCACAAAACATGACATCAGGTTTCAGATTTTGGAAAGCTGTTTAGGAATACCTGCAGAATGTATGTACAGGAAGAATATAAACAAGGAATCACATGAATATAGGAAATATTTAATATTGCAAGACCTAAAATGTGTGCATTACAAGTAACTGTGCATTGAAAGTTATTGCAAAAAGTATATTAGACATATATAACTACAGGCATAACTACAGTCAATTAGTATATAAAAATCAGTCAATAGAAGTTAAAACTCAAAGATGTTACTAAAATTTTATAATAAAATATTTAAGATATTTAAATATTTTTTTTCTGTCTTTTGTCTAGCTAGAGCTACAGCTATTGGTCTTTGTTGTGTGTTATCTCCCATATAAAGTTATGTTTCAGTATAACACAGTTATATTTATAAAAGCGATATTATAGCAAAAATCATTTAGTGCATATTTACACATGTTAGGAAGTCAGTGACAGTGTTAAGACGATTTTTACGGTGGATCTAATGTCATTTTTGAGTGACCTTTAATGCAAATAAATGTGTTTGCATGCTGCATTTCTATGGCCATACACCCCATCCTATCCCCTAGTCAAATCATGGCCTGCACTGCTCCACACACACACACACACACACACACACACACACACACACACACACACACACACACACACACACACACACACACACACACACACACTCAATTCAGACACTTTTGATGGTAATTGTTAATAGTCATCTGCTTACAAATTCTTTATTTAATCATTTGTTCAATAACAATTTTTTTTAATATAATTTGCTTTGTTATGGCTTTCACTTTGATTGTTGTCCTATATTGCCGTGAATTTAATGAACACATTTTTCTCATCAACTGAACTGAACAGCCCATACAAATGTAATCGATTAACTGGCTGCTTGCTGACTAAACAAGATTGTATCTCTTGAAGTTTGTTGTTTTGCCTGAAACCCAGGAACAGTTAAATTAATGGCAGCCATTAGGAAACTGTAGGTAAGAAAGTGAAACAGCATTAAGCATCAGTTATAAATTATCTAAAATCAGATAGCATTTAGATTTATTAGAACAAATTTATGAGCTCAGTAAGATGTGATTAAATCAATACAAGTTGTGAACTGCCTGAAATGTTTTTGTTACAGACTTGTTCAAGCTAAACTCTCTCCTTCTATGCCTGTTCAACCACATGAGAGAAACTGATCTAGACTGTTGGCCAAAATGCAAATATACATTTATTGTCAAGTACATAGACAACTTATGCGGAAAATGAATTTTGCTTGATATTTGTTTTTATGTTCTTATGCTTGCTGACTCATTCACCTCAGGTTGGTAAAATGCAGGTGTTTTCACCTGCAATTCAACCTCGGTTTGGAGGGAGAACATGTTTGCATATGTTAAGAATGAAAATGACTTCTGCTTTACATAAAGATTTCCAGTGATTTAAAATGCCCTAACCTCGCAGAATAGAACAGAGACACTTATAGTTAAAATTGCTATATGCAGTGTTATGCCAAAAATAACTGTTATTTTTGTATGTATTTTATTTGTATACTCAGGGGGTGTTGCGACAGGGCCGGAGATGTATGCAATGTGGGGAACTGATGAACGAGCCACAGGAAAACAGGTGATTCTGTTGACCTCACCACTGAATAACTGACATGGTTTAATTGTGCTGTCTTCTTTTGTTGGCTATGTAAGTAGTATAGAAGTATGACTGCTTGTGGAATTATACATTCGCAGTTCCCTGGGGCGATGCCGGTGTTACACACCACTCGCTGACCCTGTTGTTCGGGGGGGTGAGATAGGAAATGAGAGCTTTGAAAAGCCCCACTTGCCAGCTGGCCGTTTAGGAGATATTGACTTCACCGGTGCCAGTCGGACTAGGGGCAAGGTATATAAAGGCAGATATTTACAAAATCATTTACTATCATATGTGTTCCTGTGTAGCTCAACTGGTAGAGCATTGTGTTGGAAGCGCAAAGGTTGTGGGTTTGGTCCCAGGGAGCACAAGTACTGATAAAAATGTATACCTTGAATTCACTGTAAGTTGCTTTAGATAGAAGCATTTGCCAAATGAATAAATATAAACTTGTAACTTGATGTTTTTGATAGGAGACCATGCTGATTATTTACACAGTTTATTTGTCAGTCCAGTTTACCAGGGTGACTGGCTCCACAGATCCAGCTGAAATATATGAGACTTTGACAAAGCAGTGGGGTCTTGCCCCTCCTCACCTGGTGGTGGCACTAGTGGGAGGCGATGAAGTGGCTCAGATGAAGCCATGGCTAAGGGACACAGTTAGGAAGGGTCTTGTAAAGGCTGCCCAGAGCACAGGTGTGACTTCACTGCTCTCAAAATAAATAAGTTACAACCTTTTTGTGGCTGCCATAACTTGACATTTGATCAAAATAGGGGCATGGATCCTCACCAGTGGTTTGCGTTTTGGCATCACAAAGAACTTAGGGCAGGCTGTGAGGGACCACTCTCTTGCCAGCACGTCTTCTAAGGTGCGAGTGGTGGCCATTGGGATTGCTCCCTGGAACATGATTCATAACAGGGAGTTGCTGCTTAATGCAAAGGTAAAGACTGCTTTATCTTCTCAAAACATTCTCAGAAACATTCCTCAGCGTTTCGGTCAACAGCAGCATGTGGCATGTTGTCAAATCACTTTGTCTTGTTATTCAGTGAAATAATGATTGTTTAAAGATGCCATTTGTTTTTAATCAAAGTAGAATCAACCATACAAAGAGATGTTGAGGTGTATTCAGACATTTGTTTATTGTTATTTTGGATTAGCCTGATCATCCAGCGGCATACCCGACTGAAGATCTCCCTTATGGTGCCGTATATTCTTTAGACTGCAATCATTCTCATTTCGTACTGGTGGACGAGGATCCACAGAGACCCGGGGTCACTGGTGAAATGAGAGTCAAGATGCTCAAACACATCTCTGAGCAGCGCACAGGCTATGGAGGTGGGTGGAGTTAAAGACACTTTCCTTCCAACCAATGAAATGCTAAGTTTATTTGTATATTCTCCTATTGTAAATTATTGATAGGTGAGTTAAGATACTTCCTTACCACTGATTTACAGTATATCAAACTCATCTGATCAGATTAACTGACCTGAGATCATGTTAAATTATTTGTATGTTCTAACAGGTACAGGCAGTATAGAAATACCTGTTTTATGTCTTCTGGTTCATGGGGAGCCGAGGATATTACAGGTAAAATTGTATTCCTATTTTATATAATGTCTTAATGTCTAATGTCTAACGTCCTGTGTTTATTATAGCAATTTGCACTGTCAGCTTGGTTATATATACTTGTATGCCTTTCTGACAGAGAATGTATAAGAACATTCAGAATTCCATACCCTGGTTGATCTTGGCTGGCTCAGGAGGGGTTGCGGACATTTTAGTGACCCTGATGGACAAAGGATGCTGGGAAGCTGACATGGTACAGGAGCTGTTGACTAGCACCTTCACCAGTGGCCTACATGCCCCTAACATCCCTTTTTGGGTCAAACTGGTAACAAAGCCTTTGCTTACAATAGTTTGAACAATACTTTTGATTTAGGCATCAATAACACAAAATAACACATTTGCATAAAGCCTCAGGTAAAGATCACTGTGTCTATTAGATCCAGAGAATTTTGGACAATGGTCACTTGTTGACCGTTCATGATCCAGAACAGGACTCAGAACTAGACACGGTAATTCTCAAAGCCCTGGTTAAGGGTGAGTAATCATGACTTTATCAACCACAACCTATTGATAGACATATTTGGTTGCTTTGAAATCTTTTAGCTGGTTAACATGTATGTAACAATGTCTAGAAGATGTTGTTGAGAAAACTGAAAAAGATTGATCTTCTTGTCTTTTGTCTGGATTTAGCATGTAAGAGTCAGAGCCAGGAAGCACAGGACTTCCTGGATGAGCTGAAGCTGGCTGTGGCTTGGAATAGAGTGGACATCGCTAAGAGTGAGATCTTCAGTGGAGACATAGAATGGAGTGTATGAACTACACTCATGTTTTAACTGAATACTTATGTGTGCCTGCCTGTATGTGTACTGTTTAAACTCTCTAAGACCTCCACACACAGCTGTCTCTGTGACAGCCCTGTAGGTAGAAGCACATTGGTTGGTGTTGTTGGTTTAATGTGGTTGGTACAACATTTCTTGATTCTCTATCAGGCCCAGGACCTGGAGGAGGTGATGATGGAAGCTCTGATGAATGACAAGCCTGACTTTGTGCGTCTGTTTGTGGATAATGGAGTGAACATGACCGAGTTTCTAACTTATGGCCGTCTTCAGGAACTCTACTGCTCTGTGTCTGAGAAAAACCTCCTTCACACGCTGCTCCTGAAAAAACATCAGGTTCATTTAGCCAACACAAAGACATCTGGAAACCCCCATTCTGAACCAGGGGACCACAGACCTCGTTTCACCTTCTATGAGGTCTCCAAAGTCCTCAAAGATTTTCTACATGACACCTGTAAAGGTTTCTACCAGAAACTTCCAGCGGTGAGTCCTTTTTATGCTTTTAAGTGTCTGTGAGGTCTGAACATTGTCTCAACACAAAAGCATAGCAAGAGCATTTTGCTAAAAATCATGCAGAAGCACAAATAGAATGTAAACAACTCTGTAAATAAATCCTGCCATATTGTACTTATGTTTTATAGGAGAGGACAGGGAAAGGCAGACTGTTCCACAGTCAGAAAGACCTCCCAGACATGGATAGACGTTGTGAGCACCCTTGGAGAGACCTTTTCCTTTGGGCAATCCTGCAGAATAGGCAGGAAATGGCTAACTACTTTTGGGCCATGGTGAGACAATAAACCTACAGAATTTGTTTGATGAGATGATTTTCATACACTAAGTCCATTTGCATTGCCCACACTTTTTCCTCAGGCATCTCATCAGCTAGTACCACATGGATTACCAACAGATCGCAATTAATCACAATGACCTCTGTAACAAGGTTTACAGATTAAATTTAGTAGAAGTTACTGAACAGAACCTGTTTATTTTCTTCTACACCTGCTGTTGCAATTAGCATGACCAAAAATAGCAGCGTATTGACGTGTATGAGTAAAACTATCACTAATGCTTTTGTTTATTTCTAATTGATGTGTAGTGCTCATGCAGTACATCATTGTGTGTCTCAGGGCCCAGAGGCAGTGGCGGCCGCTCTGGTGGGCTGTAAAATCATGAAGGAGATGGCTCACCTGGCTACTGAAGCAGAGTCTGCTCGCAGTATGAAGAATGCTCAGTACGAGCAGTTCGCCATAGGTGAGAATGAATGATGATGATTTGGGACACCTCCCTATTATCTATGATTCATCAGGCCTTTAGAGTAAGTGTACCTACAAACATTTTATTCCAATACCAGATCTGTTCAGTGAGTGCTACTCAAACAGTGAAGACAGAGCCTTCACCCTGCTGGTGAGGAACACATCCTGTTGGAACAAATTAACTGTCCTGAATCTCGCCACTGAGGCAGATGCAAAATGTTTTGTTGCACACGATGGAGTCCAGGTAACAGACGCTCTCTAACTCCATGGCACCCCCCCACATCTGCCTTATTGTTGAATGATGTCTGATGATTCTTGCACAGGCCCTGTTGACTAAGGTCTGGTGGGGAGCCATGAGAACTGATACTTCAATCTCCAGACTTGTGCTGACCTTCTTCATTCCTCCTCTCATGTGGACCAATCTCATCAAGTTCAAGTGGGGCCATTTGTCATTATTAATCCCATGTGTGAAACTACATGTAAATCATTGTTATGTTTGGATGGCCATGGATTCAGTTTGCAACGATGTGTGTGTGTGTCACAGAGAGGAAGCTCTAGAAAGCAAAGGTGAAGGAGAGCCGTTTGCTGAGTTGGACAGTCTGGAAACTGAGCAGGCACTGTTGCTGACAGAAAAGGACCCAGCGTGAGGCTATTTCTTATTGGAATACGCCACCAGTCAATTTTAGCATCTTCAATGTAGTCACCCTTTGCCTAGAATTTGCAAATCGTACACTTGGCATTTTATTATCAAGCTCCTTGAAGTCTTAGACAAAGAAGCTTTTTGAAACAGTATTAAATAATTTCCATCTATGCTGGACTTGTCTTGGCTGCTTTTTAGTTATTATTTGGTAAAAGTAATCTTTAAAAATTAAAAATGTAGTTTTCTAATGAAAATTACCATCATATCAATCAAAATATCAATATGTTGCCACAATGATATTTTTCTCTACATAAGTAATTTCAAGTATTGAAACAACTTATATAATAAAAAGGTTTTAAAGAAACACTTTTGTCAAGTGCTCCTAAACTTTTGACCGGTAGAATAGATGCTATCTGCAGTAGAATTCAAAGTTTCTTTTGAAGACATCATCAAACCTGGTTTCATCTTTTTCCTCAGGGCTGCTGAAAGTGGAGGCGATTCACCTCAGAGCTGCAGCGCTACGTTCTTTAATGTTGTCCTGCGGCGGTGGAACAACTTCTGGAGCGCCCCGGTCACAGTGTTCCTGGGAAATGTCATCATGTACTTTGCATTCCTTATTTTGTTCAGTTACGTGCTTCTGCTGGACTTCCGCCCTCCACCACCGCATGGCCCGTCTGCAGCTGAGATTATCCTCTACTTCTGGGTCTTTACTCTGGTGCTGGAGGAACTAAGACAAGTAGGACTGAACGTCTGTTCTGTGATTCAACATCTGTGCAGTTGTTTGAAGTTTGATGTTGAATGTCATATATTTGAGTTTTAAAACAAAGATGACAGTCAGTATGTTTGATCTGATGTGAAGTTTTGATGAAATTGCTCCAGACACACACATGCAGTGTGTTGCGGTATAAAGGACACATAGTTATAGAAATGCATTAGCAATGAAGCAGACAGCATGCTTAATGCTGCAGAACTGACAGTGCCAGCAAAAACAGGAACACGGTCACAGTTCTGATTAAATTTAGGAAAGTTGTTTATAAGAGTGGCGTCCTGGGAAAAGATGCTGTTTATGTTTAGTTAAGTCTTACAAATGTGCAGAATGTATCACTGACAATCTTGTAGTCCAAATAGAATCCAATTTTAAATAATCTTGAGGTAGTTTGTGGTGAAGGACAGCTCTGTAGTGGATTCAAGCTCTGCGGTTAGTTTGAGGCAGACGGCCTTATGGTTATGGTTAAGAAGATCAAACACATATGTAGCACAAAGCTACAATTCTGTTAGCTAATTGCTTCATTTAAATCTACACAGAGCTTCTTCACGGATGAGGACATAAGTATACTAAAGAAGTTCATGCTGTATGTGGAGGACAACTGGAACAAATGTGATATGGTGGCCATCCTTCTGTTCGTAGTGGGCGTGTCCTGCAGGTATCATAACCAGATAATTGTATGTAGCTGTTGTATGAGTATAGCAGGAAGATTCGTATTCCACCTAATCTTGATCTACTCATTTTGTCTAAAGGATGTCCAATATGTTGTATGATGCTGGACGTACAATCCTCGCCTTGGACTTCATGGTTTTCACATTAAGGCTCATTCACATTTTTGCCATCCATAAGCAACTGGGGCCCAAGATCATCATTGTGGAGAGAATGGTGGAGTTGAATCATATAAAGAGATTTAAACCATGATGTGAAGGAACATCTTCTTACCTCATGATGTTGGTTTGCAGATTAAGGACGTGTTTTTCTTCCTCTTCTTCCTGAGCGTGTGGCTGATAGCGTATGGAGTAACAACACAGGCCCTCTTGCACCCCAATGACCCACGAATCGACTGGGTTTTCCGTCGAGCTCTTTATCGCCCATATCTCCATATATTTGGACAGATTCCTCTGGAGGAAATAGATGGTATTTGGTCAACATTCTTAATTCAAGCACATTGTACTACAAGAAAAGTTCTGCTGAAAAATAAGGAATGGCTAATAGCTAATACCAGTTAATTTACCAATTTAACTTGATATGTTTTGCTCAATAGTTCTCGGATAATTTGATGTATTTACTTAATTTAATGATTTTTCTAGTCAGACATTTTCTGTCATGATTTATTTTTTCACAAATCTTTAAACTTCACTGCTAGGTGGAGCTATTGAGATTTGTCTTTGACTGTTTATCATCTCTGTATCTTCACAGCGGCCAAAATGCCAGAGGATAACTGCACTAATGATGTGCAGGAGATCATCTTAGGCACTATGCCACCCTGTCCAAACGTCTATGCCAACTGGCTGGTCATTCTGCTGCTTGTCATCTATTTGTTGGTCACTAATGTGCTGCTTCTTAATCTCCTTATTGCCATGTTCAGGTCAGAGTCCAACACCACACACGTGAAAGTAGGATTATGGGTAGACTTTTGGACTCCTTGTTATGGAAGTTATGGAACAAAAACCCATTAATAAACATCAAAAAGGTTAAAGGTTAAATTTGATGATAACCCAACATTTATACTGTTTACCTCATTGGTCACAGCCTGTCATGCCCTCATGACAAATTTAGAGTAGGTCAGTTATTTGAATCATTCCACCCATTTTGGCTTTGATCTCTTACTGAGCTGTTCCACTCACACAGATAAATTAATACAGTAAAATATGAGTTATTTGAAGCATTGCCTTAAACATTAATGTTTAAATTATGAGACAAATTTTAAGGTTAATGTTACTTAGTAAGGGACAACCAAACTTCATGTAACAATAGGGTCCACTATGTATAATGTAACCTTACACATCCCTGCTCCACAGTTACACCTTCCAGGTGGTGCAGGAGAATGCAGACATCTTCTGGAAGTTTCAACGCTATAACCTGATTGTTGAATACCACAGCCGTCCTGCCCTGGCCCCACCCTTCATCATCATCAGCCACATCACCCAGGTCCTCCTGAGCTTTGTCAAAAAGACGGAAGCCGAACAAGATCTTTTGGGCAAGTAAAACTTCATGCTATGCTAATTCATGATGCTTATCTAGTTTATAAATTCTCATTCTAGAATTACAAGAAAACACAGTATCATGCAGTACTTGGAATGAAGCAGGAAAGGCAGAGATTCTATTAAAAGTTGAACTGTTATCAAATATTTGTTCCTGTTTTCTTGATGTGAGCAGAGAGGGAACTGCCAGCTGGCCTCGACCAGAAGCTAATGACATGGGAGACGGTGCAGAAAGAAAACTACTTGGCCAAACTTGAGGGAGAGCTTAGAGAGAGCAGCGCAGAGAGACTGAAATACACTTCCTCTAAGTGAGTTGCACTACATGCTATTGCTTAGCAGGCACAGGAAATACTGCATCATTAACCTAATGCTGCAAACGCTTGATGAATGAGGTTATACGTAGCAACCTTTTTATATCACCATTTGTATGTGACATGCCATAGGGTGCAGAGTTTACTGAGAATGGTTGGTGGTTTTAAAGAGCAAGAGAAACGCATGGCAACAGTCGAGACTGAGGTAAAATAATGGAGTAGATGCTAGTTTAATATATAATGATTCACTGTGTTAGTGCTAATTGACTTCACTGACTGTAAATCTTCATATGCAGGTGAGGTATTGTGGAGAGGTGTTGTCATGGATTGCAGAGTGTTTCCATAAAAGTACCCTCAAATGTGACAGAGATGTGCCCAAAGCACCACGTGAGACTTATTCTTCTCCCTCTTTCTCTGACACTCCGTTCTCTTTACTACTCTCTCAATTGTCTCAAAAACTCATTGTTTCACAGAGTCCATTGCCAACAGCTCCAGAAACGAACAGGCACAGGAAGCCAACAGCCAGCAGCTATCAGGACAATCATCACATGGTGCTGAGAAGAAACTGCCCTAGATTGATCAGTGATCTTGCAATATTGTTCTGTAAATGTTTTACAACAGAATGAATGAGAGATTATATGAAAAGTGAGAGTGGGTTTATGTTGTCAGTGAGCCTTCTGCCACAATGAAAATTAAAATTGATTTTGCGCTGCTCTCCGTATGCATTCATAAATGTTTAATACATTGTTCTCTAATGATTTTCTAATGTGCCTCTTGTAACTATAAATCACTATAAGATAAACTATAAATCACTATATAATATTTGCCATACATTAAAGATACTGTAATATTGTATTGATAATGCACTGCAATTTTTTCTTTTTCTTTTATACTTTCTTTTATATTTTTATTTTATATAAATTTTCTTAATGTAACTGTGTTTAAGTAGAGAATATAGATGTAATATTATGATGTCATAATTTGCCTTTGTTTGATCAAATTTCCATTTTTTTTACTAGAATTAAAAAGAAGCGTTGTCAGTGTGAATGTCTTTATCTTCCTCTCAGGTTTCCTCCTTTCAATGTTTTAATATGTAAATAGGCCTGTAATATATCACAGGATAAACCTGGCGGTTCCCCGCTCTGTTCACACAGGAAGACACTGATTATTTATTCATCAGGATTAACCAATACCGTTCACATAGCAAATGAATCAGTAACCCGTTGACTGGGGAAATTCACACACACTCGAGGGAAACAAGGAAAGTGTTTTCAGAAAGAGCATCAGACATGCAAACATTGTGTCTCATTTAAGTGTTTTCATTAATGCAGAACATCTGCTCCAGATTGAAACTGACAGGAACTCTGCTGGTGTAAATGTTTATTTCTACATTAATCTGTGATGGACAAATTTGGTACGTATTTGATTTGCTCTGTTTTATTAAACCTGTTTGCAAAAACTTTTCACAGCTTTTAAATAAAAAAAAGATTCTGTTTTTAATGTTTGTGGTAAATTTGTTTTTGTGAACTCAAAAATCAACACCTTAATTACTTAAATTAATAATTAATATTATTGTATTTGATATAGTCTGAAAGACAAATGGATGACAATAAAATGAATCAGTGTAAAACTGAATAATTCACCTGATCTTAAGGCTATGACTATGTATAAATCTTACGTGCTTGTTTGTAATTTGTATAATTTACAGCTGAGGTTTTACAGTAGAGAATACTTCTGCATTATCTAAAATCTATATATAATAATATTATCTATAATGCATATAGTGCATTATTTTTGTTTTGCTGTATCAGTCTAAGAGTTTGTGTGCCAGATTCTTATATTAACATGGCACAGTGTGTTGAGTTGATCTGAAGTTAATGAGTGAACATATGTAAACAGAACAGGACAGTTTGTAACAGGAAGTTGGTGAGCCACAGGAAGTAGATGCTCAAACAGTAAGTTATCAGATCCACCTGTCTAATTTCACATGGTTTTAAAAACCTGGAAATGCGTGTTTGACCTGACATTACCCCTGTCAATGCCGGGCTATTTAAAGAGAATGTCCCACTTGTGTGTTAGAAATTCCCAGAACGTTTTCAACTTCCTATTTTTATCCTGTTTATTTTGTCACATGCACAGTCATACACCAAACATGTAGTAAATGTAGTAAAATGTTTTCTGTTCTAACAGATCTTCTCACAGCTTCTTCAGCCATAATACCTGATGTCCCCCAACAGGGTCCCAGTACAGCTCTTACAAACAGGTGAAGATAATGCCACATCGTTCATTTTTCTTTTGTTATAATTTTAAAATGATACTAATATTAAAGGTTTGGTGTTTCTTGTTTTAGTATCTATTCTGCAGTTATTAGGGTTTTTCAGGGAGAGAAATTACAGCCAAATGAGTTGTATACCTTAAATGAAAACACCAGGTATAAAGTAAACTAAAGAATGTAAATAAATGTATGTATATTTGTATATGTTTATATGCAGACGCTGTTTATCTTTTGCAGGTGGCTTCTAAAGACAGATACAGGCTCCTTTATTAAAGGTTTTCAGGTGCTTTTGTCAGTTACCTTATCCACTTCTAATTTCTGGAAAGACAAAAACTATTGCATATTAGTAAAAAACATATTTAAGTTTAATGGTTCTGCCTTCAATTATTTAAAGGATCAGATTTTGACCAAAGGTTTGTCAGCCATTTTGGATGAGATTCAGAAGTATAAAGGTGAGACCAAATTTCTGTTCGATTCATTTTAATGTGCAAATTCTCATCATTAAAAAAGTGTTTCCACCTCAGGGGAGAAACAGCTCTTTGCTTTGGCCCAGGTGTGGGACAGATTTTTCTGTGAAATTCTACCTGCTATACAGGCCATTTTATATCCTCTGCAGGTAAATCTGCATATGAGGCTTTTGCTCCATAGAAAAACATTTACATTTTTCGATAAGCAATTGCTCAACACTCTCACAAGACTGACCTAGGATCAGTCTCAGCTTTTCTATTCATTAATAAACCCAGACATGCTAATGAGAAGCTTTATGGGTAATATTAAATTTTTCTTAGGGTATGTAGTCTACATCGTCCTAAATACCTGAGTTACAACAGTAGAAAAAGCATGCAGTTAAAACAGAAACCAAAATGTATGCCAGAGTAAAACGATATGAAATGTTTTTAAAAAGGGAAGTATGTTTTAAAATGGGAAGTATTACCTCACCTTTATAGAGTAAACAGATTTATGTAGATATCTGAAACACTTTAATACTTGTGTTGTTTTTAAGCTTGCATGAAATGTGTTGTTTCCCTGTAGGGTCAAGAGTTGACAGTCAGACAGATGGCTCTCCTCTGCTTTAGGGATCTGGTCCTAATGAAACTCTCTCTGGGTGACCTGCTGTGTAAAAACATGTCTCCTATCCCAGCATCCATCACACAGATGCTGCTTGTGCTACAGGTGAGCGTTAACTACCAACCCATGCTGAACGACCATCTGGATATCCATCTATATTAAATGAGCTTTGTGTGTGTGTGTTTGTGTAGGGAATCCAGGAACCTGGAGGCCCCTCAGAGCAATACTGCCAACTTGAGAGCATAGTGGCTTTGGTGGTCGCACCATATTTATGGAACTGCAGACACACAAGTAAGAAAAACTCAAATTTAAGGTTCAATGAAATATTTTGTTGTCACCACCCATTGCTGTTTTTTAAAAGATGCCAATTCCTCAACCACAAACCATGGCAGGAGTGAAATATCTAAAGCAAACATATTGACCTTCATCCCTGTGGGGCTGAAGGAAGTAACTCATGCTACAAATCTGTGACTTTCCCACATTCCGCTATAGGCTGCACTGAACAAAGCAACAGAGGACAGCTCAGTCACCCTGAGATAAGGATTACTCATCACATCTCTGAAGGCTCTTTGCTACCCCCTGTGGTGGAACAAGATGTGGATGTGTACCTAGAGCGAATGGGAAACCAACGACGTCACAGTGTAACAAATGCCCATTCTGACATCCAGCTGCTCTCTGTTACCAGCAGGGTGTATTCTGGGACGGACAACAGATGCGAGACCACGGACAGGACAAGGGCACCGCTCTAAAACATTAGAAAACCGGACATGTTCCGACAGCTGCTGTGGGAATTGTGGGTGAGCGTTTTGTCACAATAAACAGAGAATACGGCTGGGATTCATTCACAATAATTTATAAACTCATACATCAAAACACATTTAAGTGAAGTGTATTGTAAAAAAATTTTTAAATGATACTGTCAGATTTCCAGTGTCAACACAATCATCAGATTAACTTGCCTACACGACTCTTATCCGTTAACATGTCAAAATTGTTAAATGAAATATGAACATTTACACATACAAGCTATGTTATGCACAAATTCAAAAGGCACAGGAAATAAGGTAAATTAATTAAAAATATTTAGTAAACATCCCTCTCTGCTAAGCCTGTTACAGCTTTCAGTAAAAATAATACAAGTTAAATTTGTTAAAGGAACATGATAAACTGGATTTAGAAAGATTGCAATAAACAGTCCCGCTTTTTACAAATGATGTATAATGAAATACATTGAATATGTATTTAATGTAAAAACCTAAAAGACCTATGAATTGGATTTATGCACCATTATGTTTCTGGTTAGGTGTGAAAAACTGGCAGTTAAATAGTATTGTGAAAAGAGCGACAATTAGTATAAGCAGCACCTTTAAAGTAATGTGTTGTCGTTCAGCTTTCAGCTTTGTATACAACAATTCACTGATGCTGTGGCGCCGTCCATACAGCCATTGCACGGCACTAAATTGCTTGCTGCTGAGAAACATCACATATAAAACCCTTTTCACAACAGACATGAGATATGAAATTATGTAAAAATATAACCACTGATTTTGGCGTACCATAAAGAGCTTCGGAAAATAGACTGTCTTTGAGAACGTATGAATGCAAGAGGACACATGAGAACTTCAGAATGCAGAAGAACAAAGCTGCAATGTAGGAACTCAAAGAGAAGGTTCTGGGCCACGAGGTTGCACCCCCTCCCTCCTGAGGCTGGCGTCAAAGCGTGGCGTGACCTCACAGCGTACCAACAGCACATCCTCTTTCACAAAACCTCGCTGCCGCAAAGCCTGTAGATGCAGAAATGTGACGTAGCCGAAACCCTTGGGGTTGCGCTGCACAGTTGGCCTCTGGAAGGCCTGCAGGTCTGGCTTGGTCTCCATTACTTCCACATGGTGCTGCCCCTCAACTTGGTCCAACACTGCCAGTCGAATCGTGCCTTGGAAGGGCCAGGAGAGCTGGCTGTCAAACTCACCCTGCATAGTGTGCACAAAAAGTGAGATGTAGTTGGAACAACGGGGAGCGCTGGGGGTTTGCAGGTGCAGCCGGAGGCAGAGTTTGTACCCTGGTCGACCTGTGTAGAAAGGTGGGCTGTGAAGGACTACAGGTTGACCGGCCTCCTGGTTGCGCAAGTGGGCTGAGAAGTTCTCCAACCGCCACACATAGACGCCCTGGTACTGCTGGGCTTCCAGCTCTCGGGTGGCCTCCTCCAGTGTGCTCAGCTTCCGACGCACTTCTGTGAGCTGGGTTTTCTGTGTCTCATTGTAAATGCACAGCTCTCGGATCTGTTGATCTTGACGAACCAGTCGACCCTCCAGTTCCAAGACCGTCTCCCGCAGGTTCATCAGCTCCTGGCTACACTGGCAAGGGTCTGCCGGCCGGGAGGCGGCGCCCTGGTCATCTGCCGAGAAGTGGGTGGCGGCTGACTGTGTAGCGCAGCTATTTAAAGTCTGACTGCGCAAAAACTCAGCCATGTAGCGCATGTGCATCTGCGTAAACTCCTGCATGTGCTGTGCCAGTTCATTTCTCGACATCTATAACACACACACATATATTCAAAGCAATTGAATTGTCTGTTTAGAAAAGGCAATTATGCATATATATATATATATATATAATTCATCTGATGGCCCACCTTTTCACGACAACCAAAAGTGCTGAAAGTACAGGCCACAGGAGCTTTAAGACAGTCTGTGTCACAATGCAATGCCAACTGAAACCAATAAAAACAGTTTACATTATGCTTCACATTTTTACAGTCTAGAAGTCAACAGTTATTCACTCATAGTGATGTAACCTTTGACACACCTGATCTCGAATTAGCTCCATTTCACAATACTGACACACTGTACTAGCAAAGGGACACATCTGTTCATGAATCTACAAGGAAAATAAAGAAATATGAATGAGAGAAAAAAACATACCAGATACACAAGAATTGCTTAATAGGATTATATAGGATATTTGAAATGTAATATTTACCTGTAATACACATTCCCTATCTACTTGAAGTCATTTCAACTCAGTCTTTTATGTATATAGAGTATGTGAACAGGAAGAGTGGTTACCTGTCTGTCAGCGTAAACAAAACTTCCTGCACAGTCTGGGCAGGTCAAGACGCGCTTTAAGCACTGCTGGGTCTTGTGCTCATCCAGACAGTTTATACGAACAAACTCCTGACACTGAGGGCACTGCTCTGTAGCAAACTTACACTGACACAAATGTTTCTGAAGGAGAATGCAAAAACATAATTCAGCACATTTACTATATATGTATAATGTGTTAACATTTTCATTTAGGTATTTACAAGGTAAAGAACTCTAATCATAAAAGACACTGAATATATCTGAGAAAACATCAAAACTTGCCTCCAATTGGCGCAACTCCATTTTATCATTGCAGCCCATGTTAGGACACCTGACAGTGAGCGAGAGAATCTCTCGGTTGGCAAAGTTATCAGGGAAAAGCTGATCTTCTAGGAGAACTTCATTGTCAATTGGACATTTCTGTCCTGTGTCTCTACCAGAAAGAAATAAACAAGTCAATTTTGCAAGTGAACACATTACACACACTCATAAATACACACACACACACACAGCATTACATTTTAATTAAAGTCAATATTTCACCATTGAGAAACCCCCTGCACATCTGGTAGATAAACAAAATTGTTAGTTCCCCCTTACATCAGTTCCACAATTACCATGTCATCAGATGATTTTTTTTGTTATGTGAAACCTGTTCATTACTTGAATGTTTCATTTGCCATTGTATGGTGTGTATACTGTCATTATGTAGTGCATACAATCA
Organism: Yasuhikotakia modesta; assembly: GCA_036877545.1. Lineage (NCBI taxonomy): Eukaryota > Metazoa > Chordata > Actinopteri > Cypriniformes > Botiidae > Yasuhikotakia > Yasuhikotakia modesta. The sequence goes on from JBAJNP010000546.1 coordinate 30,089, forward strand.
TATTCTTTAGATACTGTACTGGCATAAGTCATTAAACACAATAACTGGTGTCTCTACACAACAACAGGTTAATAATCATTAACTGCTAACCTGATTGACTTTTTGATGCACAAGTGGCAGAATCGATGTCCACATGGCGTCTGTACCGCCGACCTGAGACCCATCAGACAGATCGGACATTCATACTTGCTTTCTAATGGAGGGTCAAACTCTACATCATAGCCCTGCTGGTCTGGTACAGAACAAGACACACTAATGGTTGAGGGGTTCTCTGTTGGGCTGAGGTACGACTCTCGCGACTCTTTCTCCATGGCTGCTGCACAACTAGAGTGTTCGCTGTTAAAACAAGCACCGCCGAGGCTGGACTTTTCTGTGTCATTGCAGGCCATCTGTAGTCACATCGGGAGGGTGACAAATAAAGAAAGAGAAAACAAGAGGCACGTTTCCCAGCTAATCATTCAAACAAGTATATGTGAAACATAACATCAAAATACATGGTTATACGTATCATTTGTAGGAGCAGCACCCAAATCAGGTTCTAATGCGAAATGAAACCGGTTTTAAATCATAAATCATTTATCATTATGATTCATAATCTGCTCTCATCACTGAACCGCTGTTTCCTGACCCGCAGCGCCGCTGGGCGGGTCGGTATCGTGGAAGAAACTTTCTCAAGCAACAAGTTAAAAGTTATATTTGTTTTTAACCCCAAAACAGAATCATTAACAAAGGATCAAGAATATATTTTAAACCCTGAATAATTTTCCATGTAAAAAGAATTAAAGAGATTTTGAAACGGACATATTTCAGACAACTTTCCTGTCGTCCTACGGAAATTTCCAGCAGTTAATGAAAACACGTGTTTTAACCATTTAATATTAGTGTTACAACATCACGCACTTTTTATCATGACATTAATTCGATTAAAACGCTCGGATTCGCTTTCATTTACACACCTTAGCTTGGTCCGGCCTCGCTGTCTACAACTTCTTCCTGTATTGACTCCAAACACAGCGTCACTGGGTCAAACCTCCACGAGTGATGCCGATCTCAAACCAGTTCCCAACACCCAAGTCCCTGTGAGAATCACTGCGAGCCTAAAGTCTCCGCTGTTCTCAGATCGGTTTTCACGAACACTATCGTGTCATAGCAGATGGCGCGTTTTGCGGTAGGATTCGGATCTCACTAATAAAGTGAATTAAACATTGCGATCCACAAGACAGCGCTGTAACCTCAGATGTGTTTAATAAGTATGAGGCGTGTGACGTGGAGCTTAATATTGAGGTTATAAAATACGAGTAATGGTGACGGTGCTTGTTGACAAACGTAGTTCTTTATTACGCATAATGCGCTTGAATAGATGAATAGCGGGGAAGTGTTTATTGTGAATGGTGGAGTTTAAGCTAAACACAACGGGCCCGTCTCAGAAAGGTGGTTCAACTCACTCTGAGTTTAAACTTAACTCTGAGTTTCCCATAATTCAGGGTTAACATACTCAGAGCAATGTAATAACTATTGTATATGCTATCTACTGTAATGACTATAAATGACTATTTACTGCAATGTAATGACTATGAGTGGCCTGGTCTATCAGTGGCTTGGTTTGTATTATTTTGGGCCAGGGCTAATGGTTTTACCTTTTTCTCCCTGTTGCCCAGAGAGCCTTGTTGTAAAGCCTTATATATAGTGCCCTCTGCTGGTCGATTGTTGAACATTTCTGCTTAACTTAAATATCAGTTCGGGCATCGTGTTGCACAAACAAAAACAACTGTACTTTTCTACTCTAGCTGTTGACAATAAAAAAAATCTGAGATATAAAATATGTCATAAGGTAGTCCTTTGACAAGCTTTAAAAACAACTGAGCCCTTAATTTTTGTTGTTGTTTTTGTAAAGGCAAAATACACCAATAAAATACAATTCAGAGCAATACAATTAAAAAGCTCATCTCTATTCTACAACTAGATAAACAGAGTTCAGGTAAAAGCAGTTGCAGCGAAGAGCAGGTTTCTTTAATCATCACATCCCAACAGCTCCATGCGCACAGTTATCCTCTTGTGCCACTCCCAGGGCAAAAAACGAACAAACCGAGCAAAGAAGGGAGACTCAAACAAGTTCTTTTTCTTTGTGTTGTTGTCGGTATTGCCTTGAAAAATCTGTACAAAAATACATTTTGTCAATGAGACATTTAAAGTGTGACCTTAATGTTATATTTTAAACAGAGACGTTATCACTGCAACCTTATCTGTTCCTGTTGTTTGGTCCTGTAAGATGTTCCACGCTTGCCCGTCATCACTGTACGCGATCTTAAAAGCTGACACAAACTGCACAACTCCAAAATCTTTGGCGCCCTGAGTGATGATGCCGCTGATTCTTTTGGGTTTTTCCAAATCCAGCTGGAAAAGATGGAAAAACATAGACAGTAATTCAGTATTATTTATTTGGAGTTCATTTGTTTAGTCATGTTTTGATGTTAAAGCTAAGTTGACAAAGTTAACTTTGAAGGTTATATAAACTCTTTATTTTTAATCTTTTCCACAAGTTTGTAACTTTTTACTCATCAAACCTTTTAAAATGGTAAGCGAAAGAGAAAAATAAAACAATTGTTTTTGTTTTGTAAACATTATTCCATTCAGAAAGCTTTTACCTGAAGCCACTCTGAGCGGTTGCTGCTAGCTGCCGCCCAGGCATTAGTCTTGCCCTGTTTGTCCAGACGAGCATAATGTGGGTGCCAAGTAAAAGCATCTATACCCCAGGTGCGGTAGGCACTGGATGCTGAAAGCTGCATGTCGGAGATGAGACGGGATTTCATGCCCAGTGGATCTGTGCAGCTAAATCTGTGAGCTGTCATGTTAGTGACAATATAAGAAAAAGTGTCATGAAAACCTCAAGTACTAGTTTTTGCTTGCAATACTGAAAATAGTTCATAGTTAATATGAGCTTCATAGTTAAAACTGCTATCACCATTTAGCTCACAGCCCACGAGTTCCATCCGCAGAGTACAGGCTTTCCGGCATATCACGGGAATGATGCGGATATACTGGGCCGCAATTGGAGGGTCAAACAGGTTTGTCTTGGTTCCTTCATTATCTGTGTTTCCCTCAAAAACCTTAAACAACAAAATCAAAAGAACATATCATTAGAACCCCTGTGGTGATCACTAAAACCTTTGCAATGCTTTATTTACATGTATTGCATTTAACAGTATGTGTGTTCCCTGGGACAGAACCAATAACCTTGGCGTGGCAAGCAGCATGCTCTACCGGTTGAACTACGGTTTCTTACTTTGTGTTTCCTCTGGCCATCTGCACTGTACACTCTGTAGGTTTTGCCATCGAAGCTAAATGCCACTTTAAAACTTTTGACAAACTCAGCTATTCCCATGCGACTCGCTCCTTGAGTGATGATGCCAGTCAGACGCATCATCTTCTGCATATCAATCTAAAATATAATAATAATATAAGTTAATGTGCTTTAAACAACCCAGCTGTACAACAGAATGAATTATCCAGTCATATATTATATAGTCAATAATGGCGAGAGTAAAACACACTTAACCTGAATCCAGGGGCTCTTGTCTTGGGGGGCGGAGCTCCAGGCATTGACAATGCCCTGGTTGTTGAGGCGGGCTAGCTCAGCTCCCCAGTGTTGCAGGCCGAGAATTCCAGAGTGTACAGAGGAAGCAGAGATCTGGGACTCTACAATTCCTCCTGCCTCCATCCCCAACAGTGATGTACAAGCTGGACCATATACAGCAGTAATGGCCTTTAATAAGCTATTAAATATAGTGTATTTTATATTCTTATGCTTAATGTTGCATGACTTATTTCCACCTTGTTTTAAACTGCCTTAACCAGCTGTACCTAAGTTACTGGATTCTATAACCAAGGTAAATTGGATATATGTGATGAGTCAGTTCGGATGTCTGCATACCGGATGCATGTTCAAATTTAATCCACATTTGGAAGTGGCTCAGACTGCATATACAAAAATCAGATCTCATGTGGATTTTTGTGTTCACACACACACCAAATTCAGATCTGCATTAGATGTGAGAAAAACACTTGTGGCAGCATAAATGCAGCCTAAACCACTTATTCAGAGAAAGGAATGAAAGTTCAGGGTCTGCTACAAGGCCCCTTGCAGCAGCCAAACTAAGTGCCACCCTAACTTTATTGCTTCTGTAAATGAACAGGGGCCAGACTAAACACATTACACAGAATGGTAAAACTTAATAAACAGATGCTTACACAGCTGGCACTGCTTCCCAACATATGGAGAGGGGCACTGGCAACTGTAGTCCCCATCCAGATCACGGCATTGGCCTCCATTCTTACAAGGCTGGTTTGCACAGTCATTCACATCTGTGTAAGAAAAGACTCAGACTGGGAGTCTTTTAAATGGTAGTGATAACATTCTAAAGCATACTTCATTAATCTGTGCCTTTTAAAGTATTTATAGCTTTTTCATACAGCGGGACAGAAAAATGAAATAGTACTAAAATAAAATGACATTACAATACAATGTATTTTATGTATATTATGTATAAAATGATTACACATACGATTTCCAAAATCTCCACTAGGGGGCAAACGTCTTATTTTCAGTAAACTGTAGCGTCAATCAAGCTTGGTCACAAACTGTGTCCATGTTTTTTATAAATACAAAAACATAAATAAATATTTATATGTTACAGATTAATTACAGATTAATATAAAATTACACTCTGCAGGTTAAAAATGTCTTTAATGGATTTGTTTACTGTACTGGACATTTTGCATCAATGGTTAAAATCATTCAGGGACTTGTATGGCCTGGAAAATTTGAACAAAACCTATTTAAAACAGCTTTTTTATAGCTCTCTCTAACCACTGCTCAACACCAGCCTGGGTGTGCCTGTTATTTACACCAGTGCCATTGTATATATGTTTATAAACTTATAAAAAATAAAGTGGAGCAGAGGGGGTACAGCATACAGTTAAATATAGAAATATGGAAAATATAACCTCTGTGCTGTGGATCTGCAGCCATAATAATATTCATCATGAAGCAGAAACGTTTTAACATGAATAAACCAACAAATTGCAATTGACAAAAAAAGTCAATGTGTTGATTAGGGTTTACCTGACCTGACAAGTTGGGTTTCTTAGCGGCCACATATATTGCTTCTTGTATTCAAAACAACTGGACAAGACTTCTGGTGTACTTTTTAAATATGAACTTGATATGAAGAATTGCAATGTAAAAATTACATTGTACTTACCGTCTTGTTAGCTAGTCAATAATTAACCGTCACTAATGAACAATGATATAGCTTTCTCTAAATCTAAAATAAGTAGTACAAACTTACTGATCTGGCAATGTGGACCCTCAAACCCAGGTTGGCATTTGCACACATACTCATTGAAAACATCTCCTCTTCTGGAACTAGTGATCACCTCACACAAGCCATCATTTTTACATGGGTTTGGGTTACACGGCCCTAAAGCAGGAAACAGAGATGTGAGGTCCGATGTATCACAAAAGTTTCTGTGATGTTCTGAACATTAAACAGGCATTAAACTGAGAAAGTTCATCTTAAGTATTTTGACCGCTTTCTGTGGCATTGCAAGTATCTCCAGCAAATCCATCAGCACAGATGCAAAAGAACGGATCTTCTCCGACGTCAGTCACACACGTTCCTCCGTTGTGACACAGGTTCACCTCGCAGTAATCACCTGTGGAGGCACACAAGAATGGAATTACAAAGCTTAGACTGGAATTAGCCCTTATTTTGTAATTGCAATAAGCAGTAATGGACTGCATGTTAAGCTTTGAGGAAAAAGAGAAGCAAACAGGGAAGATATTATTTTCAAGCTTTGAAACAGGATCAGTAGAGTACAAAAGATAGTGTGAGTGGCATAACTAATGAGGATGTTGAACTTTAAATCTTGCACATTAAAACTATGACGTGCATAATTTTAAAACTATGACATGTTCATTACAAATAAACAGCAAATAAACAATCGACAGTAATGTCTAGCTAACTTAATATCATGAATATAATTTTATGCACTCAGACACAAACCCAACAGGGCAAACCATGGATAAGTATCATGGATAAGTTTTATGTCAAACTATAAAAACAGCTGCGCTCCAAGCAGTTTTCCCAAGCAATGGATACATACAATAGATTACAGCAACTGTAATGGCATTGAATTTTACTCACCATTTACACCACAAATACTGCAAATGACTAAACTGACAAAAACGATTTTACACGAACGAGTAAGACTCCAGGTCCTCATATTGGTGCTGTTGGTACATACCGTTTGTTTCAAAAATGTCTCGGACTGTCTTGACCGCTAGATCTATGACGTCACCCTTAAACGTAGAAAGGAGCTCAAGCATCGGCGGCGCGCGGTATTCACGCGCACTGTTGTTATTGACAATCTGCGGTGCAGATCACTGCTATGGGGAAACTGCCAGTGCTACAACAAAGGACACCAACATTATGCAGAACTGTTTTCCGGATGTTGTGTTTGGCAACCCGACATATGTATAAAAGCATGTGCACAGCTGTTTTTTAACACATTTAAACAACCGTTCAGTAATCCTATTGTTCCTGTATTGAAAGTCATTACAGTACACAACATGTTTTGATGATAAAGTACATTCTGTGTTGTCTCGTCCTAAAGACATTTTAAAATGGGGCAGAACGTCCACTCAGAATTCACTTCCGTGTTGTGTCCGCGTAAAACACGTGACATTTGTTGGAGACTCAGATTGGTTACTATGTGTACCTCTTGCCTTACGAACTGTTTTTCTTGGATAAATAAGAAAACAAATCTTATTCTTTATGAATAGAAACAAATAAAACACCACATTAAAATGTATTACGTTGAAATACCCCAACGTGCAAGCAATGGCATGATTGTAAGCCATATCGTAACATTTTAGACAACAGGGGTGGGCGGGCTGTCATTGTTCAGTCATGTTCTGTGTTGTTAAAGTGCAAGTAAATAAATCGGAAAAAATCTAGGAAAAGTGTCATTGGCTTGCGACCGGATTCGTGGTATTATCTAACTAGTGTCTGGTTGTACAGTTAATTCATTCAAGCTTATAGGTGTGACCTGGAGAACTGATCAATAGATAAGACGGTAAGTCACACATATGGCAGTTGAATATAAATAAGTCCAGCATGGTGGCCATAAATAACAGAGCAGCGGGCTAGCCGTAGCCACGTTACAAGTAAATAGACACGTGTAGATAATAATTCTAGATCGGGCGCAGATTTGTACACCGCAGGGCGCAGATGTCATTTTGCTCATTTACCTGTATATTGTTTGCTTGTAGCAAAGCATTTGGTTTGACTGGATGTTATATAAATAGAGGAATGACGGCAACATCAACAGATTCGTGTTCATCTTTATGTGGAACTGTAATATATTTTAGCCATAGAAACCAGTTGTTTGTTATAAAAGATGTGTAAAAAATAGTGTCATCTAAACTGGTGTTACTTAAATGTGAACTTGAAATTGGTCAGCCAACTTTTATAGCATTCATGCGTTCTGTAAATTACAGGATATTATCTTATTTTAGTAGTTTTAGTCAGACATTATATACTCTGTACTTATTAACAATATTATTATTAATATTATTTTTTCCAGAATTGTTAGTGGTGGCCCAGGATGGCAGAAGCACACCAGGCTGTGGCCTTTCAGTTCACTGTCACCCCTGATGGTATTGACCTTCAGCTCAGTCATGAAGCCCTTCGGCAGGTCTATCTGTCTGGCCTTCACTCCTGGAAGAAGAGATTTGTACAATTTAAGGTACTGGCAGCGTCTACTTTTCCCACCATTATAGGTCATAATAGCAACATGGTTTGTAGAATTATGAACATGTGACAATGTTTCTTTATTCTCACAGAATGGGATTTTGAACGGCGTGTACCCAGGAAGTGCTCCGGGATTTATGCTGGTGATGGCAGGGTACATGGGAAGGGCGCATTATTTAAAAGTGGACCCTTCCTTAGGATTGCTCGCCAAACTTGGCAAATATATCCCAATCAGGTATTTCTGTCGTATTAGCTGTTATTGTCCATTCTCATAATGTTATTTTAATAAAAAATCGTCTCACAGGTGGTATAAATAATAAAGATATTTTTAACAGCCAGACTCCTCTTTTCCTCTTATTTAACACTCGGCTCCTCTTTTCCAGTAGGTACATTTCTCTTCAAAACCAGATGTTAGTTGGAGGTGTAATGGTGGGCACAGGGTTGTGGATTGCCATCATATTTACCATGAGGAATGCCTTGAAGGGCCTGTTGTCATGGCATGGCTGGATGAATGCCACCCGTGGGAAAATTAACTGGAAAATTCAAATTTGGCTGGTTTGTATGCCATTAAGATGTTTAGGTGGTGTTAAATGTCTTCTGCGATAGGTTTTTTTGCGTAAATGCAATAGAGACACTATGAACATAATGAGCAATAGTCATACCAGCAACGTATGCACACTATAAAGTTACATACAGCAATAAAGTTACATTAGCAATACACTTTTAAATGGTTTATAAATGGTCAACTGAAGTAAAAGTATGGATTGCCTGAAGTTTACCTAGTGTTCATGGTATAGTTGTTTAGTATTTATTTTTACTGTTTTATTTGATCTTTATTTGTTGCTTGTTATCACAAAGCTCTCTGATCTTACAGATATTAGTAAAGGTTTTCTCTGGCATGCAAACACCAATGCTATACAGCTTCCAGACTTCACTCCCTCAGTTACCAGTGCCCTCTGTGAAAGACACAATGAAAAGAGTAAGTTATGTATTTTATTGTTGGTTACTTGAGAAGCAGATTAAAACGTATCTTTAAAAACTGTAATGTACTTGTCAGAGTCAGATTGGTAAACCAAAAATAGCTAGCTTTCATTGTACATTCTGATCACTTGTTTTCAGAGTTAACTTGCTCTGTGAGTTTCTGCTAAAATCTGAGGTAGGTTGCACAGCGTGAATGAAGTGAGTTAACTTACTAAAACATGCACGCTGTTCGGAACGTTAGTGGAAAACCATTACTACTTTGATTTAGGTCTTTAAAGTCTCATGGATGCTGGGTTCATAACAAACATAGTGCTTGAATTTTTGATAATGCATTGATTGTGGGCATACATTTTGGCTGTGCTGTTTTGTAGTACCTTGAATCTGTTCGTCCGCTGCTAAATGATGAAGAATACCAAAGAATGGAGAGTCTAGCTCTAGAGTTTCAGAAGAACCTTGGACCAAAGCTTCAGTGGTACCTCAAACTGAAGTCTTGGTGGGCCACCAATTACGTAAGTGTAACGCATTTCTCTACATACACATAATCTGTCACATAAAAGCACAACAGCTGCAGACACAAACTTTTTTTATGTGTTTCAGGTCAGTGATTGGTGGGAAGAATATATCTACTTGAGAGGGCGTGGACCAATCATGGTTAACAGCAATTATTATGCAATGGTAAATGATTCTAATCACATGTCATAAACATGTTGCAGCAGTTTGCTTGGTATCCAAATACATTAGCATTGTTATTAACAATGCCTGTTAGTAATAGCATAATATTATATGGTCAATAAGCAGATGGTTAACCAAACAGTGTTGGTGTCTTGAAGCTAATTTTTTGTTATTGTTACTTTATTCTGTTTGTTAGATTTGTTATTTCATTTTCTGGATTTCAATTAAAACCCGGCTCTGTTTTCTGTAAACAGGACTTTCTGTATGTCTTTCCCACACATCTGCAAGCGGCAAGAGCTGGAAACGCCATTCATGCCATTATGCTTTACAGGAGGAAACTGGATCGGGCCCAAATACAGCCGGTTAGACGAACTGCCATATTTGTCACATGATATAATCAGAACTCAGAACAAATGTGCTGCAGATGTATTCATTATTTTTAAGTAAAAAATTAATTGGCTGGTTTGGGGAGTGAGCAGGTTGTTTTTAAAGAACATTTTGACTCAAACAGGACAAAATAAATATAGCATTAGATTTTAATGGCCATAACCAATGATAATAACAATGATAATTGCTACTGCCTATAACCTTTCATTGATTACCTTAACTGACCTCAGGGCTGTTTATCTCAATTCATTTACTTGATGCTGTAAATGTTTTTATGTTTTATGCCTTCTGATGACATGGTTATAATGGTGCAGCTTTTTGCACTAGCGAACAGCGTTCCACTTTGTTCTGCCCAGTGGGAGCGGCTATTTAATACATGTCGCATCCCAGGCCGGGAGAGGGGTAAGAATAGAGTCTGCACGCAATAAATCAACGTCTTCCTCTGGCTATGTGTCATCAGTTGATTTCAATTAGTTGAGTAATAGGCAGAGCTCTGTTTACACAGGATTTTTCAGTCCTGCTCCTGGAAACCACCTGTCCTGAGTTTACCTCCAACCTAATCAAACACAGCTGAACCAGCAAATCAAGGTTTAGATTAGCTGTTTGATTAGTGCTGGTGCTATTCTCTGTAGGACAGCAATTCTCATTAGCATTAGCATAAGCATGCTGACACTTTGCAATTACACGCTGGCGACACAGGGCTGCGCTGCTTGAAGTTCCTCCACTCATTCCATTCCCTTCCTTTTTTATTTATTTAAGTGTTTTGGACCATGTTCCCATTGCTCTTGCTGTTTCCCAAAGATTGCTTAGTTCTGTGGTCCCTACAGCAGTGATTTGTGGCCCTGTCTCATCCTCTCTCGTCCTAGGGTTTGTTTACCACCAAGCTGCACCGCCCTCCATTTTTCGTTTGACCTCTTGCTCTCTCCTTCACAGCTTATGCTTCAAAACACCATCCCCATGTGCTCGTCCCAATACGAGCGTATGTTCAACACCAGTCGCATCCCAGGCATAGAAACAGGTACTCTGACACTGACAGTCTCCTCGGCAAATACTGTGGTGCCCTGCTAAGCACTACAGCGCATACAAGTTCTATGCTTCTATTATGTTATAATCTTTTTTTATTATGTTTACAATTAACTCTGCAACCTATGAAAAAAAGGCTTATTAAAATGTTCTCAAGTCCTGGATAAGTGGAAATGTTATTGCTGTGTACCCCTTTAGGTTTTGTTGCAAACCACAAAACACGGCCTGAGAAATTTAATAACAATGCTATTGCATCAGAAGTAGTCATTTAAAATTAATGAGTTTTAAAAGCATGAGAATTTCATTGCTATTCTAATATGTCCGACATTTAGACTAAGATAAGACTAAGATACAGACCTTGGTCAACTCTTCCCAGCCCTGCTGTTTCATCTGTGTCTGTCTCAACTTTCGTCTTAGTCCTTATGTCAGTGCCCTCATGCCCCCCACCTCCCACCGCAGTTGTTTTTTTTATATATACATTACTTTCATTTTTCAGCATTTTAAATGTTGGCTTACAAGCACATATGTGTTTTATTCCAGTTATTCTACTCAATGTACTATTTATCTTACATACAAATGTAACTTATTTTCCACCTTCTTCCTTTAGACTCTGTTCAGCATGTGTCTGACAGCAGACATATTGTGGTGTACCACCGGGGACGTTACTTTAAGGTGGGCCTGTTCTATGATGGACGCTTGCTGTTGCCACGGGAGATAGAGCAACAGATGGAGAGAATCCTGGCTGACACTTCAGAACCACAGCCTGGGGAGGAAAACCTTGCTGCCCTTACTGCTGGAGACAGGTATTCAAAATACCCAACCATCACTGCCATCATATTACTGTAGCTAATTTGTCCTGCGCTGTCAGTTTTCATCAGTCTCTAAGGCCCCCTTGAGTAACAACAATGTTTGAAGGTCCCCTCACAAGCTCTGCCCAATAAAATATTCTAGAGCACTCAAAACAATTATATACATAAACATAACCAAACACTATCTCTAGGTTTTCTTAAGGCCCTTCTTGGAAGTTTATTGAGAGCTCCAGTCCCCTGGTTAAGAAACACTGATCTAGACTAATTTAGATCCTTATTCAGCCAGTAAATTGTTGTTTGTATGTGTTCTAGAGTGTCTTGGGCATGTGCCCGTAATGCCTACCTTCGCCATGGTAGGAACCGACAGTCTTTGGATGCTGTGGAGAAGGCTGCGTTCTTTGTTTCACTAGATGATACCGAGCAGCGCTATGATCCAGACAATCCAGTGAAGTCCCTGGACCACTATGCTAAATCTCTGCTCCACGGGAAATGTTATGACAGGTGAGGAAGACATGCAGCATGCGTAAGGAGAGCCAGTCTCTAATCTCTAACTGCTCTGTGACTCCATGAATTACATTTGTAACTGCTACATCATATCTATAACTTAACTTGCTTATTTTCTTTAGATGGTTTGATAAGTCCTTCAACCTGATTGTCTTTAAAAATGGAACAATGGGCCTTAATGCAGAACATAGCTGGGCTGACGCCCCCATCATTGGCCACCTCTGGGAGGTATTCAACAAATAAATGTGTTTCCATTGCACATAATTGTTAATTATGCATTTTACCATTAACTCCTGTTTATCATGCTTGTTTATCTTGACATCATAAAGCATGTGCTGTCGATGGACCCTGTTAAGCTGGGCTACACAGCAGATGGCCACTGTAAAGGACAACCACACCCTACTCTCCCTGGACCTCAAAGGCTCCAGTGGAATATCCCACCTGAGGTAAGTAGGCTTCTTAGCGAAAGGTTAATAAAATAGACTGAGGTCTTGTCTCTGAGGACTGTCTGACATTTCCGTTGTGTTTGTATTTTAATGGCAGTGCCAGACTATGATTGCCAACTCTTTATCTGTGGCTGAGGCTTTGGCTGGTGACGTTGACTCTCACATCATTCCCTTCAATGACTTTGGAAAGGGCCTGATCAAAAAGTGCAACACTAGTCCGGATGCCTTCATCCAGCTAGCGTTGCAGCTGGCTCATTTTAGGGTAAGCTTTGCTTTTGAAACCTATCTAATTTAAATTTCATTGAGTTGTATTTCCTCAGCAAAAATGCACTTTTCCATTGTGCTGTACAGGATAAAGGGAAGTTTTGTTTGACTTATGAGGCCTCAATGACACGTTTATTCAGAGAAGGCCGTACGGAAACTGTGCGATCCTGCACCATTGAGTCATGCGCCTTCGTTCGTTCCATGGTTGACAATGATGCGGTATTGTATCATATATGCATTTTGAAACCCATTGGGGTGAGTTCAATAAGTACACATACAATAGTGATGTTTTCTCACTTCTTTCACAGAGAGAACAAAAACTAAGTTTGCTGAAGGCGGCTGCTGAAAAACACCAGCAGATGTACAGACTGGCAATGACTGGCAAAGGCATCGACCGCCATCTTTTTTGCCTCTATGTGGTGTCCAAGTACCTTGGGCAGGACTCTCCATTTCTTCAGGAGGTGCGTTTTAGAATTTAAGCCATTTAGTGATTTAAAAAATATTTCATTTATTAAAGTAAACAGTGTCCTTTATGACATAATCCCTATGACAATACATAGAACAAATGTAACAGTCATTCTGTAATTAGTGGTTGCAAATGCCTCTTGCTGTTCATGCAGGTTCTGTCAGAGCCTTGGAGACTCTCCACCAGTCAGACTCCTCTACAGCAGGTGGAGCTGTTTGACTTGGTGAGACACCCAGAATATGTGACAAGTGGAGGAGGATTTGGACCGGTGAGCTATTGTTTACATTAGCAAACTATCATAATAGTTCCTTGTATTGAAAATTTGAAATAACTTTTCAAAGTAAATGTTAGAAGTATTTTACAGTGAATTAGATTAGACACTTTCATCCTGTTACTTTGACAGGTTGCTGATGATGGTTATGGTGTGGCCTATGTGATTGTCGGGGAAAACCTCATAAATTTCCACATCTCTTCCAAATGTTCCAGTCCGGAGACGGTAAATTAATAGCCAGCATTCCACCATACAATAAACAAAGGCAACGCTGCACATTAGCATCATTTATGCTTCAAACATTTGGCTTCTTTCTTAGTGTTTTGTTTTTCATCCTTTAGGACTCTCATCGCTTTGGAAACAATATCAGACAAGCAATGCTTGACATACTGGATCTGTTTCAGCTTCACACAAAAGACCCAAAATGATTCAATTTGGAATAAATACACTGTTGACCTTTGACCTTAATTATATATCGTCACTGTTGAGAGAAACTTGAAGTGTGTTGTTGTGTTTTTAGATTAACCTTTTCGCTTGTGTCGTCTTGTTTGTCAGCATGTGTGTGTGAGATGCTGCATATGAAGGAGAGAAATGGGGAGGGAGTGTGAGTTTCTGACAGGAATCTGATTCTGTGATTGTTTGGGTTGGTGCCTTGACATGTCTGTACTGAACAGTTTAATGCAAGTAGTTTGTAAGATATCATTTCTAAAAGCAATTTGTTATATCCCACATGCTCTCGGCACTCTGTGTGTAACTGAGGTGTACTGAACCTTTTCAGTAGCTGAAATATTCTATACGGTCAAAAAACATTGTAATTAGCTTGCCTGGCTTCTGTAATGATAGCTGAAGTGTAAACCTTACAGTTTAAGCAATTTATAGCTCTGCATTTGTTTTGTTTTTATTTGCTGTTGTTTTGCATTCTAACATATTTGCCAAAAATGTTTTGCATTAATCAATATTACAACCTGGGAAACCAAGTTACTGTTTTTAAATTGGTTGATAATGTTTGATGCAGTAAACGGTAAGTTAATTGGGAATGTTAATGCTTAAGATTTTAACACATAAATGCATAATTAATTTTATTTGATTTACCTTCATTACGTTTTATCTAATGTTATGGTATTATTTTGGAAATGTTCGGAAACAGGGAAAAAATATGCATGTAATCTATTAAACTTATTTATTTTGTGCTTTAAAGTTTAGTAAGTGTTAACATCAACGCCATGTAAGTTTTTTGATATAAGAATTCAGAATAAGCGTTATACAAGTATAAACATATTAAACATATAAAACATATTAAACAGTATGTCAAACTGTACTTTTGTAATTGTAATTTCTCACAACTGTACTTCAAATCTGAACTGTTGATAAATCCTTGTGACATTTAGCCAAGATAGAAGTTTCTCTATACTTCTTTCTAGACGTATCTGATCACTGTGTTTTTGTATAAAGGAAGGCCAAAGTTCTTAACCCATTAAGGCACCTCTCGTAAATAGGTTCTGCTTCACATTGGCCTACAACATGAAACGTGTTTGAACCTTTTTCTTTTATTTGCAATCTGCAACTGAGGTCTGGTTCATCCATTAGTGAGCCTTGAGATGTGTTGGTATAGTGATACAAAGAATTCAACCTTGGATGGTCAATAAAAATTTGGGGGATGTAATTTGCATGCCAGTCTCCACCCTGGAAACCAAGTATAAAAGGAAATGGCATAAACCACTCATTCAGGTTTGTGCTGAAGAGTCAATAGAAATCTGCCTTTCAGCGGCTATTTCAGGAGGGCCACAATATCTTGTTTCCTCCATCAGTAAATGGATGTTACAATTATAACTAGCATTGCCCTCCAGTGTAGTGACACAGGGGTCTCTTTACAAAACAACCAGTCAGGAACAAACATTCACAGCGTTTGTAACCTTCCAATACAGTAAAAAAAACAAAGTGTCCCTTATGATAATGGGTAGAGGAATAAACTTTGGATATGTCATTAGCCAGCTAATAGCCAATAGCGCCAAGGAAGTAAGCATCCACAGGAAAAGACACTATAGAGACCACATCCTACCAAAGAGTGTTACAGGTGGAGATGGACGTGGTAAATTAGGTACTGCATCTGGTTAAGCCCCTGAGCGGAAAACTACCCAGAGGTGCAAACCATTCAACCTCTGTGGCTAGGACTGAGTAGTGCTTTGTCTAGGGGAAGACACAGTGTTTACCAGAGGGAAACCAAATGGTGGAAAACCGTATACAGTATTGCCTACTGGGAATCACTTATATGGAAACCGTAGGCCCAGATTATTAGGTTTACCTAAGGGTATAACTGCAAGTAATGTCCTTTGCTGAGCTCTGCATAGCAGTTCTTAAGTATGAAGTAGATAAGTAGGTAAAATGCCAGGCCAGCTGTTTGGGTAGAACCTAATACTGCCTCTATATAGAGTTCAACTCTATTCAACTCTATTCTGTGATCATAATATTTAATGGATGTAACAGGTATAGCACATCCTGCATCTCTATAATCTACTTAAGAGGTGCTAATTGTTAACATTTCCCCCATCCCCTGTTGTGGTATACTTGTCCCATAGACACAGTGAGCACATATTATGATTGGAAGGCCAACAAATGGCAACTGTGTTTTAATATCTACACCTAAATATCTACAAATATCTATGTGTTTAAAGATCTACACCTTCTGCTGTCCTCCAGGCAGACAAGTGCTAGTCTTTAAGTGGTCTGTATGGTCCATATAATTACATATGTGGGTGAGAGCCCAGCCTCTGGTTCTTCCCTGTCAAGAATCCTTGACAGTGAAGCCTACAGGCCATCTTGTGAGATGGGAGTGTCTCATATCTCTGCAAGGTTCACTCAGAAGGTGAGGTCAGTCACTGTACACGGTTCCTGCATCTGTGCTGGGTTGGAATTGCCCTCATCCAACCTTCTAGGCCTATGGTTTTGGCATGCAGGATTGCAATGGCCTCAGCTTGAACCACCACATGCAAAGATGGGAGGGCAGGGAATTAATTTGCTGACAGCAGAAGCCCAACCGTAGATGCTGCACTCAACAACCCTAATCTCATTAATTTACTGACAATTCGTATTGACAACTATTCTTAATCTGGGGAACAGTTCCTTTATATAGGAGTGACAATGTTATGTTTTAGAATAGTATCATGCAATATGAATGGAATCGCATGGACATCACTGGACCTAAAACAAGTCAAAGATCATTTGACTTACACAGGATAACAAGTTACATGAAATTAAGAAAGCCAAAGATTTCCACTGCCTTGTCTTACAATGGCCTTTTGTACAGTATGTTTAGTGGTCCCTGCCAAGTGCTTAATGCAGTTATTACAGCAATAGTTCATGAAGGAATGTAAAATTTTCTTCTGCTCCCTCAAACATGACCTACTCGGCATCAAGCAGAGAGGATAGATTTCCTATTTGCTTCAGGAACCAACTTCTTCAGCTCCCAACAATATCTTCAGAGAGATATTCATCCTCACACAAGTATCATCTTTCCCTCAGCTCATTAAAAACCTTGTGGTAAGATGCCAGAGAAACCAGACTTGGCTCAGATGGATGCAGATGGAGTAGTTGGAGTGTCAGGAATGAGGCCATTTTTGAAAGAATAATGCAGACAGTGAAAATGCAGATTCAATCAGTTTGTGAGCATCTGAGTGGTCTGTTTGAGTCCCTTATAAAGCAGATGTTTATATGTTAAGGTGCCTGTAATTTCTTATCTCCAATCTTTATTTTCACAAATGCTTTGTCCTCTGCGACTGTCTACAGTACTAGAAAAAATTTAATTAGTTTCCAGAACAATCAACTCAAATATCCCAGAGAAAAATGATTTATGTAAAACTGTACTAATTAACAATATATTACTTTAAGTGTCCTTACAAAATGCTATGGATAAACAGAATCTGATGTCTTTATGTGTATTTGTTCCTTTGCAACCATCCTCTCTTAACTTTGTGTCCCATGAGATTGCTGGGACTGTACATACTGTAGCTGTTGTTCCTGTTCAGGACATGAGATACATTAAAAACGTGAGAAAACACAATACTTGTAATACAGCTTGTTTTCATTTTTTATAATATTTAGACAGAATAACAAAATGTAAAATTCTATTAGCAATAATATTTTGCACGGCATTAAATATTAGCCACGAATTACACCCAAGTGGTAGTTTAGATATGACTAGTAACATCAATAATCATTCTTAATATTTACAAACAGCATTAAATAAACATTTGATTTAAAAAAAAACTATATCTAAGGTGAGAGCACTAACAGTTCCCATGTCCCCATGCTATGTATGTATTAACTCTGTCTGACATAGAAGTCCATAAAAATTGATCAACGCTGTAATATAGTTATTCTACACAAGTATCCAAACAGTCTTTAATCTTAAACCTTCTTGGTGGCTACCACTTCGAAGAGCATGTTTATAAATTCAATGTCCATTTATTGCATTGAGAGTCAATGAATTGAACTACAGTAATGTCTAAAAGCCTCATTATGGAAAGATTAAACATTGTGGGTGTATAAATAGAGGAAGAACTTCATTACAAAGTGCAAAACTGGCTGTCATTCCATAAACACCATAAATAACAAGCTTTCACTTTGAGGCCAGAACTGTGGATGTATGCCGTGGGAACACAGAACAAATCTCAAGTTTATACATCAACTTCCTTTGCCCTTCACTGGTTTAATCTCATTCTGTTTCCAGGTATTACAGTTTCTGCATCTACTAAAAACTCAATTTCCAAACCCCAGCACATGCAATGATGTTCAGATATCAGTTTTAATCTGTTTACATTCTGAAAATCTAATGTTGATATAAACAAATGCTTGTTTTATGTACGGTGATGGTTTTATTTTAGGAGCACACCCATAGCATTTTGATCGCAGTTTAGAAGTATTGTTTAGAATATGTTTTGGCTATATTTGCAATACTAGGTATATTTTCTGCCACTGCTTCAGTGTAATAAAAAATAAACAAATAATGTCAGTCATTCTGTTAGTGAAGTCATTTTACAATGGCTGTAACACTTTGTGCCACTAGAGTGTGCCACGTGCCATGATAGAACATGGTATTTATGGACAGTATCAAATACTATAAAGAACAACGTGTATAACAGGCTGACGTCTTATCTAGTATATTATCACATGCAGTATAATGAGTTTAATATAATGAGTTACCATTTGCAAACATCTCATTGTATAAAACGTGATTGTGTAACTGACAGTAATAAAATAATACATTGCTTGTTTTTGACACCCTGTCACTCATTGACACTAATGTTTAATCCGCACGTTTACCTCTAAGGTAAACACAGTTTACATCTATTTCTGACATGCAATGCAATGCTAAAGTTTCATTAGCTTTTCTTTAAGACTTGCTAGGACATGTTCAATCCTCATCCAATTCTATGCTGTCCTAACTTTAGTATGTCATTTAGCCTCATGTACCACTAATGTAATAGTTTTAAATGCATTGATTAATATTAAGGTGTTCATTTAGTCTTTTTGTTTGTAACTGATTGTAAACAAAAGTCCCTTTAATAACATGTTTCATAGCTGTGATGCTTTTTGTTTGAACAGTTATTTATAACATGTTATTGTGTTTTTAACTGTGTTTTGTGAACATGCAGCAAAAGCAAAACATTGTTATTTTTACACGTACATAATTTGGGTCTCAAAGACCAGCCATAAACAGCACAGTAGAAACTGTGCAGAAAGTACTGCGATTATGCATTATGTTATATAATGGGCACTTACTAGCAAATATAACATTCCTCAACAAAAGGATAACAGCTATAGTTTCTGGCGTGCGATTGCGCGCGCACACAATGGGTAAACAACACTGTCGTGGCGTGAGAGTGAAATTTAAGCGCGCTCCGCGTCTGTCTGCATTCACTGGAATGTGTTTGCAACCCCCTTTGTTATGGTGAGAAGCAAGAAGAATGTTGGCTCAATTAAAATTCCTGGGGCTGACCTGCTGCCAAAAGGTATTTTAAAACAGGGGCTATTTGACTAAGAATGCCCAATTGCCCATCGTCATGTGGTAAGCAGGTACTCCCATTACGCTGAACGTGCATTCAAAGGAAAACCAGTAGTGAGCGCTACACCTCAATATTCCAGTGTCCAGCTCACGCTTCTTCAAATAGGTAATGCGTTTTATTGATGACGCAAGAATTAAACAAGAAAGTGCGACAACTTTAAAAGTTTAAATAAATGTTATGTCTAAAAGACATTTCCTTTCGGATGTAAAAAGACCCAATCGTTAATATCCGAAATAACATAATATTAATTTAAGTTTTCTTTACAATCAAATAGGTTTTGATGCAGCCAACAGCCGCTCCGATCCGCACATGCGCAGGGCTGGGGGTGCGAGGGGCGGGTGTTGGTATAAATTGCCTCTCACTTCATATCCCTTGCCTGTTCTCTGAACTTTGAGACAGCAAGCATCACTCAACAAGATATGCAACAGACTGGAAATTAAACAAAGCAGCTTTTTCGTAACAGCTAATATTCTTGTTTTTGTTCATTGTGCAATCATGGATCTTAACCATCTCTTCTGTATATCGTGCCGAAAAGCGGTAAGACAAGGGATCATTTTGATTGGAGTTTACAAAGTCAGCTGGTTTATTTATTTACACAGTTTCATGAACACCCCCGTAATTGTTTATTGTTATATTTGCACCAGAGTAGTGACACGATAAAACTTTGGAAAACTTTCTTTTCAGAGATTTGTGCGCTACTCTTCAGGCTGATAGTATCATTAATGCAGACAATAGAGCGTCTGCTCGGTTACATTGAACTTTGCTGTGCATCTCATGAGCTTTGCTTTTTTACAACCTTTATACGCGATTGAATAATAACAGAATCACTTTAACGTGCCTCTGTGCTATTTTTGTAATACTTGACTCACACGTTGTTTTGGTTTCGCAGATGTCCTCGACGAGAATACTCTTCATTATGTTGTTGTTAATGTACACACACCACGAAGCAATGGCCGAGACTCTGTGCGGTGGAGAACTAGTGGATACTCTGCAGTTCGTGTGTGGAGACCACGGTTTTTATATTAGTAAGTGTAACTCTTACAGTGCTGTCAGAAACTCTAAATGCCATTGGTAACACAAACAGCACGTTACGCATGTTGAATATAGTTCGTTAATGCTGATCAATTGAATCTGTGGCAGCAGATATTTGCTTAGTGTTAGGGCACAAAATATTGCAATTATTAAAGCAAGCACTCTGTCTCTTTCTCTCTTTTCTGTTCCTATCAGATGACTGTGGACTTCCCCCTTTTGTACCTCTCCTGCTGTTCCTTATCTTTTATCTCTGTTTAGTAGGCAAATGGCAAGGTTACAGGATCCATTTTGATAGCTATTCACACATCCCTGGGAAAATAAAACAATATTTGGTTTTCTGCACCGCACTGTTGTTTGTAACCGTTTAAAGTCCCGACTTTAAAGTGAAGCTCCTTATCAGATTGGTTAGTGAAAAAAACAGGGCAACAAAAGAGAAAGGATCTGTTGATGCTGTCTCAAATTTCAAAACTCTTAGAAACATGCCGACAACCACATGTGGGATTTGGTTAAATATAAACAATAGGGTGTGAATTGGTAGCATTGGTTCCTTTCCAGGGGAAACCCGGAGCTGATGGCTTTCCTTCTCTCCCCCACCCAGGCAGGCCAAACAGATCAAACAGTCGCCGTCCTCAGAGAGGAATTGTGGAGGAATGCTGCTTTCGGAGCTGCGAGCTGCATTTGCTGGAGCAATACTGTGCAAAGCCTGTGAAGTCCGAGCGAGATGTTTCCTCCACCTCACTGCAGGTCTTCCCAGTGTCACAGTCTCTTCACAAGGTACAAGAAGCTTCTTATCTCCCCCTCCCCCATGTAAAGTCCGGCACAATGATTTTTGCTGAACCCACAAACACAGACTCAAACTAGACAGCTAGTCAGACAGCCTGTTTTTATCATGCTAAAATCAATATTAACCATGTCTCTTTTCTCGGAATCGATGAGCAATGTGGAAATATCGTCAGAAATGTGCAGAGTGCATTAAAGATGATTTACTAACAACACTGAGGGACGCACATTCACAAACAAAAGCTCATGGTAACACCATGAAACTTTATTGGACAGCGAGTGGAATGATGTCATTATTCCAAGCACCAAAATAAGTGTCGTGCCGCATTCTGGCAACTTTGTGCCGTGTGCTCTTGGCATGGAAATATGTTAAATGCTGGCAAGACAGTAGGCCAGCTGGCCATGGCTTGGATTTGAAAACAACAAAAACAAACAATCCAACAACACAATAGTCAGCCCCACTTTGTGAGCTGATAAGAAGTGCAGCTGAGCCTTAGAACACTGTGCAGTCACCTGGAATAGCTGATTTTAGCTGTTCACCAAATAATTTGATGTGGGTGGTCTGATGTTGGTTAGATATGTGTGCACTGTACTGGGGCAGGGCATTACAAAGAACAGTCTCTGTATGCGAGACAATTGTATTAGATCTGGATCTAATGTTGGCTGTGTTCACACTCGCATTAAGTTTCACACTCTATAACTTTTTTAGTTTGTGATACAATACAGTTTAAGTTGATGATACAATGAAATCAATCAACAAATGGTTTGAAAGACGAAACTCAAGTGCAATTTTCTCTTTTTTACAGGATATCTCAGGAAGACCTCTTGGTGTGAAGTATTCCAAATATGAAGTGTGGCAAAGAAAAGCTGCCCAAAGGTTAAGGAGAGGGGTCCCTTCCATCCTGCTCGCCAGGAAGTTTAGGAGGGAGGTGGCGAAAGTTCAAGAGAAGGAACAAACCGATTTCCACAGGCCCCTCATTACCCTCCCTGACAGGCATCCTTCCATCCACCCAGATCAACACTTTCCTAAAGCGATGCCTTCTTAGGTGGCAACTAACAAGGGATTATACCCAGGTGTTGGTCAGTAGAGGCACTTTTTCCTGAATCATGCCACTCACCATCTTTGTCAAAACCTGATTAAGAACAATCTGTGTTACCACCATTTAAACCGGCAGATGCTAACACTGAAAATGAATGTAATGAGGTGGTCTGTGCCACAGGAGGGGTAAATGCAGTCTTGGTGAACGGTCTTGGGGGACGTCCAGAACTGATACTGAGGAACTTGCTAGAATGCAAATGTCAAAAGTCTGCAGTCTGCAAAAGCAATTATGGTTCTGTTTTCTTGCAACCTTTTCCGAATGTCTTGTTTTAAGGAATGAATTTATTATTATTAGAGTCCTTTATCTGCACCTTTAAAGTGCCACCCTGTGGCATACAACCGAAGAAATGTAAGGCGAAAATGATGGCTGGCTGTGCAAAGCCAAGGACTGATGTTAACAGCACTATTTTTTTATGAACTGTTAAAAGATAATAACATTATGGTGCTACCTTTGCAAATGGACTCAAAAGGAGTTTGCTGAAGAGTTTTTCCGTTTTAGGAAAAAACAAGACCGTATTCAAAAGACAATTTCAAAAGACTGTTGTTTGGAGATGATCACAACCAGGGGAAAACTGTTTCGATCCACCTTCTGTGCTCTGGAGAATGAATGTGAAAGCCTTTGCTATCAAATGACATTGCATTGCAAGGGAAGGCAGGAAACATCCCAAAATATAGAAGCTAAGGCAACCGAGTTATCTTAGACTTTGAGCAAGAGCGGTCTTGCATGTTTTTAGGTGTCACATACTTGTACCATAACATTCCTATTTCCAGTCTGAGTCCATTTTATCTTTGCAATTTGTCTTCACTGTTATTTAGGCAGTATTTTACATATATAAAAAAGAATGGAGCAATCTTAATAAAGGGAAGAAATCAGCAATAACGTCTTGCATATTTTAAACATACAATCATAGTATTCCAGTGCTTTTGCTTGAAAAACATACTTGAATATGTATGAATAGTCTCATAAGATGATGTCATTGACCCTTGTATGACAGTCTTGCAAATTGAGCCACCAAACATTTTCTTTAAGTAACGGCACTGTATCAAGGCATTATTTATTTTGATATGAAACCCATAACAATCAGTCCCAATGAGAGATTACATGCACAAATGGCAATTGTTTGTATATTATTTTATTTTAGTTGTTCCGCTTTCGTACGTAGATGCTATGTACCAAAAATGTCATGTCTACTTTTTTAAGTAAAGTCCGTGAAAGCTTTTAAAGTTGTCTTGTCTTACTTCTTTGAACTCAACAGCACATTATAATTCTCAAACAGTTGGATGAATGTATAGCTTGTGGGTTGCATTTTCAGCTGCAAAACAAGTGCACACATACTTATACTAGGACGTGTGAGCCAGTGCAGACTTATGGTTGTGTTTTTTTTTGTCTCGTTTTAAGCAGGCAGTGACCTGGCTGCCCCCAGGGAAAGGTAAAGGCTGAAGAACAGTGACTCCTGATGATTTGCTGACTAACCTTGATGAAATGCCATAAGTCAGCTCAAAAACATGCAGCCTCCATATCAGCTGTGTGCTGTGAAAAGTGAGTTGAATTATTTATTGTGCATTCCAGACCTAGTCTCCTTTTCTATCTGATGTCTGTTTACGAAGCAGCTGGTACAGTATTCCTGTAGCTCAATGGGTAGAACCTAAAGTAGACCTAAAGTTTATATAGCATATTTTATGGATAAGGATTGTAAAACCATAGTGAGCAACAATCACTGTTGCCTAACATTAGATAAATAGACAGGTAATTAAATATCACCAAAAGGCTAAAATTACAGACACCAGTTTAATCATCTTGCTATGGTGAAAACTGATCATTCAGATGTCATACACTTCAGTGGTTACCCCATTCATCTACACCTCACCCAGTCCAGCTCCACCCCAAATCTTGGAACTCAACAGGTCCAAACCTGCATGTAACAGTCGTCTTCATACCTCTCCTGAATTTTTGGAACATCCAAATGCCAGATATTAATTCGCATGTGTTTGTGCTTTGGAGATGTTTATGTAAGACCAAGATGTGATTTAAGATGTGAGATGTGATTTAAGGGCACGGCTGTTTTTCTAAAGCCTGAGGTTTGCAGGGCTATTAGTAATATGTGGTAAGACAGGAATGATACCTGAAGGCTCAACTTCAAAGGCGCCGCTGAAACTCTTTCTCAGTCAATCTATCAGCTGTCTACATTGTCTTTTATCTGTTTAGCTCCACTCGTACCTGTTGAATCGTGGGAACTGAAGGATGTTTTTGGAGTACATTAGCATGTCAATTTGTCCAACTGTATTTGTGGTTCCTTTGTGAATACCCATTTTTGGTGGTAAAATAGATTATGGTACTTGTGTGGAATGTGGAATTACTTAAACTTACCATTTGTAAGCCTCAAGACAAAAATTGTCAGTTAACTGAGGACAACCCATGCTTTTGAAGAACAGATTCGCACTGACACAGTGTGCCTGTTGTTCAGTCTATTGTGTGAAGTCAAGACTGCAACTACAGATGCCCCGCTGAGTGAGATATCTGTTGTCAAATGTGCAGGCAAGGCCTGAAACTATTAAGCAAATGAGCAAATAAATGATAACTGCTAAAACCTCTGCTGTGAAACATTAAACAAGCCCACAGATATAATGATACCAAAAATACATTAAGAATCAACATCTGCTGATGGGTCATATTGAGACCCTTTTATGTATGGCCAATACACATTAACATATATGCCCAAAGAACCAATCACAATTCAGACCTAATATACATTGCAAATCATTCATAAAATCTCAAAGTAGATATTTGTGGTAAATGTTTACTTGATATTTTTAGATGGAGTCATGTTGCTCCCACTATGTGGTCATTATATAACAATGCAAGAGATACCTAAGTGATTTAAGTTATTAAAACTGTATCCTTATACAAATTCCTCCTATTGTGGAGGTTTTGTGCAACAGGACCCAATAGTAATACACCTTATTTCCATTCTCTCCATTGTTTTACCATTGCTTTAAACAACTGACCCTGAATTGAATGAAACGTATTGACAGTACATGCCATCAAAGGAATTTGACAAATACAATGTCTTTGAATTTGATTGAAAGTTAAACCTTTCTTCTTCACGATTGTTACTACCTGCCGATACCATTCGAACCTTAACAAAGGCACTTTTTGTATTACTTTTCATTACTGTGCTGGGCTAAGCGTTTACTATCGTCACTGACTTGCGTAACCCTATTACGCAAAAAGCCAAATTTGCTTTGTAAGTGGGACTTCATTGTAACATTTTGGCTAGTCAGGCAGGTGGAGATCCCAGCAGCACAAGACGGGCTGCCTTCATGCTCTGTGTATGAAAATGTAGCAGATGTTTTACATGTGTTGGGATGTGAAGGGGCAGGTTATGAATTTTCACACACAAATGTGTGTGCACACTTGCAAAAGACAGGTATAAACAATGTGTAAGCATGAACTAACAGACTGAACCAGACACATACAATAATCTGGCTGATAAATCACAATGCTGTGTGAACGCATGATGGTTTCACTCCGCTTTGAATCCAGGTTTCAATCCAGAATTGATTTAGAGTCATCCAGTTCATTCATTGCTCTAAGCAAAACATTCAAACCAGACAGACAGCGGGTACAGTGAAATATATATCACTGTCATCTCTGTGGCAAGTGCAGAGCCTTTAGCGCAAAAACGTAAAAACATTAGAGTTTTTTTGAAAAAATTGAGTTTGAAATTAAAAATTAAATTTTGCTTAAAATGCAAAGACATAAAATGAATTCATAAAACTAATTCAACTTATAACAACATCCCAATGTAACCCATTAATGTGTATTTAGTATTTAATACACTTAATAAAAAATGCTTTCCAAGGGAATCTAACTCATAACTAGTGCTATCTTCTACCACTATTAATATAAAAGCTTTACGTTTCATGACAACAGTATAGTCTTTTGAGCAGTAAATGTGTAAAGAAAAAAGATGTGTTTGTGAGCATATTTAGAGCAATTCATGTAAGCACAGGAAACTGTACAGTATTTAAATTGGATGGATGTTAGTAAAATAATTCTTTGTTATATGTCCCCTGGGAATATTCACTCAGGATATGGCCTGAATTGTTTTCTAGGACAG
Organism: Yasuhikotakia modesta; assembly: GCA_036877545.1. Taxonomy (NCBI): domain Eukaryota; kingdom Metazoa; phylum Chordata; class Actinopteri; order Cypriniformes; family Botiidae; genus Yasuhikotakia; species Yasuhikotakia modesta. The sequence continues at coordinate 56,820 of JBAJNP010000546.1, forward strand.
CAAATGAACAATATTGCAAGGGACTACCTATGTTGCTTGTTTAGCATTTGCCATGGTATCACTTAAGAAAACAACTTGTGTGCTGTCCATGGTCCTGAAAAATGCCTCATCTAAGTCCTATAACAATGTTCTTATAAAGTGTTGAGTAAAGAAGCAATTACAGTTAACAGAATAAATGTACATATATTTCTTAAGTGCCGAAGAACGTTTTTCCTTAATGCATTGTTGACCTGTGCATATAGATTTATCAGTAAATTGTTCACCTTTCAGACACAAACAAATAAAACAAACTGTGTAATGAAAAGGTTTATGGTAAATGCATATATTGTACTTGTAATGTAACCTAAGTGGAAAAGTCAATGACCATTTCTTAACCCTAACTGATAATAAAGAAATATTCAGTACACATTATAAGACAGACTGAATCAATAACAGGCAGTAAATGGGCTAATTGACCTTTAATCAAAGCAAATAATTAGATAATTCTAATTTATATTTTTCTTATTATAAAGTAAAGCCGTCAACTATAGCCCCGCCCCCTCCACACCACCTAAGTCTTTCATCTTTTACACTATCAGCTAAAAAACAAATTCAAATATTGACTTGTCTATTTCAAACATCCCAGTTCCCAGGCCTTCCCCTGATTTTTGGCAGAGTTATCCAACAACCCCCTGGTTCATCTTTCTTCCCTTCAGTTAAAGTTAAATCTAGTTTATTCCAGACAGCTGAAAGTCAAAAGTAAGAGGCACAATTTAATTCCGTCAGATTTATGAAGGTATGTGATACAACAAAACAGTGTTTCTCATACCAATTACTTTAAAATATGTGTGATAGGTGAGATGGGAAACCTAAAACTTTGTGTTTAATAGACATAAATAAGGTTTATGATCTTTATATGATGAGATAATTTATGCCTTATGTTAACAAACTGTGATGGGGTTAAGCTACTAGTTTGCACAGAACCAGGATATAGTCAGAGTTTACTGAAGAGAATCCAGCTGCTGTGAGCTGCTTCTATGATCAGTCTATACAATCTATACTATAAACTACTACATATACATATAGTATATACACACATACGCACACACACACACACACACACACACACACACACACACACACACACACACACACACACACACACACACAGTATAGTATATATTATATAGTGTATATTGATAACACTTTTGTTTATAGCCAATTTAAGTTAATAGTTTACAAAACGTCCCTTTATAATGTGAGTTTTATTGTCTGACACCAGAGTGCAGTTAGATTTACCTCTGCAAAAACTTCAGAAGAGAACCAATCGATTATTTTCAGGAATTTTGCCTGGCATTCACCTTAGAGCAACCGACTCTAGAAAATGACAGATTACACAATTTTGACAGGGTAGACAGTCAAACTATCTTTCTTTGAACTCTGCTATACAAAGAACTCAGAACATATGAACATAGATCACACTAGACTTTGGTATGATTGCAGCATTTCTAAACAGAACACACAAGTTGGGCCATTCATTTTCTATGAAATTTCAATTATAGCATCTTTCAATGTAAAATTTTGGGACGTATCTGCTGTTTATAGTATAATTTGTTTATTTCATTGTATTCTATCATATCCAATACATGTATTCACCATATAGAACTGAAGAGTAGAAGTCAAAAATAGACAAAAATATAGCAAAATAAAGATATGAAAAAATATGTAACTTCAACAATAATAATAATATTTCATAACCCACTGCATATGCTTAACATTGTTACAGATTTAAGGTAATATAAATACAACATAAAACCAACAAAAATCCTTTTTAATTGTTATTTATTATTTTTGTTTTCTGTTAATGCCAATAACAAAATCATCACACGAAATTCGAAATTCAGGACTGTAAGACCATAGGGTCAAATGAAAAGCTGGTGCAATTATAAAAGAGGAGGGGTCACACAAATGTCTAATATCACGTAAAGTTGGGTTTGTTCAGGTAAAGCAATTGATTTAGCTTGGAAACACATTCCTGTTCTGTCCTGTTCTATAACTGCTCAGTGTCACGCACATGCACACTTTCAGCGTCTACATGCGCATCCACATTCAGATGTGTTTATTTTAGCTGTTCAAGGAAACATGTTTAACAGTAATATGCATAGAGTCAGGAAAGAAACTTTGCACTGAAACTGGCCTTGAACAGATAGGACTATTTAATCATGTGGTGCACGGACCTGCCGGCCACCGCTGAACCACAGTCACATGAGACAACAATGCAGCCGTGATGTCATTGAACATGGAACTCACTTGTGGCTTCAAAGACATTTCAATCTCTTTTTAGATTGACTGTTTCCTGTGACTCAGTCAGTGGAGCCTAGCATGCTAGCACCACCAAGTTCACGGGTTCAATTCTTGAGGAACACACACGTGGACAAAATGTATGTTGAATGCAATGCCAGCAACTGTAGGTATAATGTATCTGCCAAATGTAAACCTATTTCTAACCAACCATGGACGTTAACATATTCACCCATTGAATTTAGTCCTAAGTGATTTTCAGTGCCAAATTCCAATGGTTCTCTGGTTAAATTTGACCAAAATGCCCTGTTTACAGTGGCTGGCCTTTTTTGGTGGCTTTTCCCACCACTTCATTTACTATTTTTCTCTATGGTGGTTATGCTCTTACCGCTTTGTGATGTAAAACATCTGCTAATTGTCTGTAACCTTGTCATCGTTCAGCACAAAGCTCTAAAAATGAGCGAGTATATCGTATTGCATGACCGGCATCGCAATTCGCTAACAAAAACAAAGTCCTGCGGTCTAACCTAGTTAAATTATTTTTGCCTTTTCTATAAAAACACCATTGTATGAGGTCAGTGGGATGCTGGGATGGAGAACAGCACTAACGGATGCAGTTTGTTGTTTGGATGCCTAGTGAGTGACATCATCTCAACCAGAGTTTTCCCTCAGCCTCACAGTGGGAAGAATGATTTTCCATATTATTACCTCTGCCTTGAAGGAAAGTCCCACTGATTCTACACCAGTGCAGCACCTCGTTTTACCTTATGAGCTCTCTGTAAATGGCAAATAAATCGTACCAGACCGCATATAGCCACAGCTCAACATGGACGTTTATGTTCCTGGTGAGGAAAAACAACAGTTATCAGGCACAAACCTAAGTGCCAAAATAACCAAAGCAGTTGATGAAGATCTAATGACAACAAATGTACATGTGTGATTAATAATCATCATTGCATGTTGTGCTGCACAACAAGTCAGTTTTAATAGCAGCTTTCCAAAGCGTAAGTTCATGCTCTCCTGCTGTATATTATATTATTCCAGAACAGGAAGCATTCGTCGTCCTATAGAGTGTGTGGGAAGACAGCAGCCCCTTTTTGGCTCATGAAAGTTGTTTTTAAGCCTGTCCTCTTTTCATGAAAAAATACCAAGATGAAATTTGGCACAACATTGGCTTTTTTACTGGGAGAGCCGTGTGGAGACATGCGAGATGGTGGCAAAAACCAAGACACATGAATACATACACTGTACTCATGCTGCACTGTATAATGGAACACTTTTAGTGTAAAGGTTAAGATTAGGTTGAGGGTGAGGGATGGAAATTCCAAATTCCATGTTAAGTTGAAACTGGAGTGTGCGCTCAACAAAAGTTTCTGTCAACAGCTAAATGTGCTTTAGCTGCATTCATTAAAGCAGATAAACAAAGAGCAGACAACTTTATAAGCTCTGTGTTAATCCATAACAGATGCATTTTAACGTTTTTAGGGACAGTTTACCCAAGAAAATAAATCCACAAAAGATGATACTTAAAATGTAAGTGACTGAGAGCCTCAGAGACCAGATTTATTTGTCAATGTTCTTTAAGATTTCTTGAACTTTTTTCTTCAATTTCTTGAGTTTGTTCAATTCAATTTAAAAGGTGCTTTGTAACTTACAAAGCTATATAAAAGCAAGTGTTGCATTTACATTACTGTACAGTCAAGTTACACATTTTTATCAGTACATGTGCTCCCTGGGAATTGAACCCACAATCTCTGCACTTCCAACGCAATGCTCTAACAACCGAGCTACACAGGAACACCTGTTACTAGTGGAATTGAGTAGTAGATACTTTTGTAAATGATGACAGAATTGTTTATTTTAGGTAATCTTTCCCTTTAAGATCAATCTGACCAGCTCTCTGATTTATTTGATACCTTTTTCATTCTTTAATTGTTTTTCTCTGTTTGATATCAAGCCATGTTGCTTTCTGCTGCTTTGTTTTTAAGCCTAGAATCCTTGTTTGTATGCAGTGAACACAGAGTACATATACTGTCTAGAGAATACATCTCCAGAGAAGCTGAAAGTGATCAATCTTAAACAGTCACGTTGTGTACAGTGGCTTAAAGCTCAATGGGGAATAGTGATCAACCACTGAGGTCATGACTGAGGCCTGGTGATCTCATCAGATGCTAAACCTCCCGCTATTGCTTTGCATCCCAGTCCAAAACATGTTACAGTACAAACTCCAGCAAAAATAACAATGTGCTTTATTGGGGAGCGTAATAAGACCGCATATTGTTTCCAACTGGCTGTTGTTGACAGAAATGTGGCCACAGGCCCATTTAGCACAGAATTACTCATTGAAAATGTAGTTCATCAACTCTCTGTGTTCCTAGACTAACTTTTATTCACTGGCTTTCATGCACTTCTTTGTCCTGGTTTGGTTGGGGGGGGGGGAGGCAGGACAGTAGGGTAACCACTGTAATGCAGTTCAGAGAAACAACAGGGCAGCTGTTCTCCAGAACACAGCTTCTAAGCGCAAATAAAAGCTTGCGACACAACAGGCCCAGGGCTTTTCCCATGGATGCAGGCCCACTGTTTACCATAAATCTAGGAAGTGCAGTTGTTGTGTCTGTATGCTGAGTTAGACTTTGTTTACAATCAGGTTAAAAGCTTGGTTTATGTGACATTCCCATGCTTGAACCCGAATAAACCTCAGTGTTGTTGTTGTTGTTAAACTGGTGGTGTTTCTGTGTGGTGTTATGGTATTAAATAGATATGAGGGAAGTCTGAAAGTATGGAGATGTTTGAGTGTATATAGTGTTTCATAGCTGGCAGTTTAAAGGCACTAGCAAAACAGATTGCAAAAGCATAATAATAAAAGTAATATTGTTGTTAACTGTTTACTGTTTATTTAGTATGCAAATTTCCTTAATGCATAGAACTGACAGATTATCTACATTTGGCAAAATTTGCAGTATACAACCATACAACTGTGTGAAGTATTTATTGTTGCACATTAAACTCATCTTTATATACTTAATAAACAGTAGCAGGCAACAAATAATACATACTGTGTTCAGGTACACTATGTGGTGCACTAGTTTACTTTATCAAAATACATTATTTTATATTAAACACAGCCAACATAAAGCACGTTTTTGTCATAGATTAATAAACCAAATGTTTGATATCAGTTTCAATAAAGCACACATTGTTTTAGTTTGTATTCCTACTCACTGCTTTCTTTAAACTAAAAGAATTGCTTAAAAACACTGTTCTGTATAATGTCACCCAATGATATGCTACTTTTCCCCTAATGAGTAATTAAGTAAGAGTAATTATTAGTACATTTCCTTCTGCTGTCTAATTATCTTCCCAGTTAATGACCTTACATCCTTCCCATACCAAACCCATGTTACTCAACCCCAACTGACCCTCTGACCTTTTAAATACCACCCACCCGGCCTCTGCCAGCTCTCTGTCAGACATTCTTACATGCATTCTCAGGCTTTTAGCACTACTGTCCCTGCTGACAGGACTTGCATACAGTATGTTGCGCTTTAGAGTTGATGTCTAACTATGCTTCTTAACTATCTAGACCAGTGGGTTGTCTTTGGTTAACTAGCTTCTTCAGAAAGGCAGTGGCACATCCAAAGTCCTGATGGAGAAGAACACTTTTAGTGTAAATGTAATGTGAATGGTGTGAATGAGAAGTGACTATTAATTCCTGCAATTTGCAAAACCTTCCCATTGTGTTTATTAAATGCTATAAAGAGTAATGTTTTGATCGTAGACTCTAACAGCTTTTGTTTGTATCTCTTTGTGCTGCCAGAGAGATAAACATCTTCATAACTACACAAATCATTCTAAATCTGAGAATAAACCTTATATTTATCTCTTGTATGAATGAAATAATTCTGAAAAATAATATCAGGAAATAATAAATCCCAAATATTTTACACATGTGGTGATGTGTAAAATATTAAAAATGCTTCAGAAATAATTCATGTTTTTTTCCTCTTTTACCACCAACTCACCATTTTTATAAATATCTTCTTTTTTATAATAGCTGTTTTACTTCCTGTCTGTCCCTCTGTAGTTTCCTGTGAGGTGTAAAGACTGCTGTACCTCCACTTACCCTTCTGACCCCTCTGACTGCGGTCCTGTCAGACCGGTTGAGCGGGCGAGGGTCCCGCGTGGGCCCGGCAGTGGCACAGGGCACCATCCTGTTTCTTTGCAGTTCATTGTTTCCCTGCTCATCTGTAGGATGAGGTCCAACTGACTGCACGCAAGCCACCTGCACATCCTGCCCCCATTGCACGGCATGAAGATAAACAAACTGTGGTTATCACATTGCCCAGATGCCATGTTTCAGGGCCTTATGAAGCACATTAAGGTTTCCATATGAGATCCTTGTTGGATATGATCCACATACCCAAATGGAGGGTTCCTATCAAACTCACTAAGAGAATGACTTGTATTGTAAAGCTACAGTACAATCACAGCTGTAGTGTTAAGTGTTAAGTAAAAACAGTCAAGAGTTACTTTCACTTTTATGGAGTTGATCCGTAAATCTTAAGCAAGAAAACAACATAACCAAAAAGCGGTCCAGTATTTGGTAACTATGTAACTTTATTGAGGTAAACAGAGAACGCAGCCTCATTTGAACCCCGAGCAACCTCTTCATCCATCTGACGTGCACAGACTTGGCACATTTGTTACATGGGCCACATGGAGGGAAACTCTTTGGGAAGTGTCATGAGGGCAGGAGACTTTTTTCAAGGCATGCTATTATTCTTTGATAACCAGGCTTTTGCATTTGGCCTCCCTAGTGCTTTTCATTAAGAAAGGAATCACCTTGTCTTTGCCAGGATTTAATCAGAAACAGCCGCCGCAGCAGCTAATTGAAACAAGCTGGACCTCCGCGCTCTATACAATACACAACAAGTGACAAATTTGACCACACGTTGCAGTGGATATTAAAAACAATCACTGCAGTACAAAGCTCTCTGCTTGTCACAGCTATGACATGTAAAAACACATTTAACAGGAGCAGCGTATCTGAAATGTGTAGATGTCAAACTTTGCTTCGATGAGGTGTATTATTCTGACTAACGTTGTACGTAAACTGAGACTCCTTATGTAATGTTTTGCTGTTTTTATTACACAAGCCTCTTAGTATAAAGCAGCACAGTACATAGATCTTAAAGCTGTTTAGCTGTAACTGTGTACGAAGTCTTAAAATATAGTGATTATTATGCTGTGGCATACATGAAAATAGTTTGTATAATAATAAAGCAGTCAGAGGAAATATGCCAGTTGATTGTAAAGTTGAGTACTGTGATGCATATAACTAATAGCAAAAAAACTTCTGCCAACCACTATTTAAACGTACAAACAAATATAACACCACATTTATGAACCATTTGTGCAAAACAGTTTAAGAGCAAATTGTGCTAAAATTCCACAAATCAACCGAAGCTGATATTGGCGTAAAATAGCATCAAGGTAATGTAATAAATATCATTTGTTGATTTCTGGAAAATGCAGAATTTCTGAATGTCTATTTCTGTTGGAGGGTTATAATGGTGTGAGTGTTGTAAGTGTTCCTGTGCTGAACTTTTGGGTCTAAGATCTATGTCCCAAATATTGAGCTATTTATTTACTCACCAGAGAGAAGATAAATTGTGTTTTGGATTGTTAAAACAGGCTTGGCAGAACAGATTGTGAATGTCTCATTTTCAGGCCTCTGACACAAATCAATAGAACCAAAATAGCTCTGAAATATGATGTATCCATTTTCTTTTTTTAAATCTTGTAAATAATTTGATTTTGCTGTATTACTAGCTTTTTCCCAGAAGCTTCTATTATTGTTATTTTCTCCAACGGAAGTGTTTGAATATTAGTATGAGAATCCTAAACTTTTAAATATAACTCTTTAAGATGAAGCAGTTATCATCTCAAGAAACAAACGAACTTTAAAAGACTTTTAAGAGATAAATCTAAAGTTAAAATTTTGCCACCTCATAAAGAAGGGTACAGATTACAGTGTTGGAACAGTAGTAAATATTTTATCAAGCAATTTAAAGTTTTTTTAAAAAAATCAAAACTTTTTATTGTAATATTTGATTGAGATATTTATTTTTTCATGGTCATTGTACGACTGCTGCCTACTAACAAGTAAATTTCCATTCTCTGATTATTTGGAAAACTTGGAATGCTTGTCAAAGTTAATAATTCCAGAGTCAAATAGCCTTTTATTTATTTATATGGCAAGTGATGTCATATCAGAGTTGGCTATGGCGTAAGACTGTCATTCAGGGCAATTGTTATTTCTGGTCTGTGGCTTGTGGCTGGAAGACCATAAAGCTAAATCAAAAACATGTGATGTGAGAGTGACAAAATAACCACACAGTCAGAGTCAAAGCTAGTGCACCGAGGTCTAACTATGTAACAGAGTACTGAACCAATTCCAGCAGCCATGCTTGCACAGTTGTTGAAAGATGAGAATGTCTATTCAGAGTCATTAATTAAGCCCAACTGTCACCAGGCTAGAATTTATATATCTGAGGATTTTTGAAGTCATGCAACTGGGACATTTAACACTTAAAGCTAAAAGTTTGCGTGTGCTGTCAGTGATGCTTGGCTATCAGTGGTTTGAACCTATTCCCCTCTGAGGTCTGCTTAAAATGTTTATTTAGCCATAATATATTTTTATGACCGTTTCCACTTTCTCTCTGGCCCTTTAAAAACGAAACCAGCCAATTGCTGTTGTGCCTTTAATAAAATCTGTCTGTGCTGAGCACTCGTTTGCGCTTCACACCTCGACTTGTAGGTTTCCTGTAGAATCAACAGCAACAGGCTCTTGTAGCATCTGTGTTAAATTTTGTGCAGTTCACAAAATACACATTTCGATTCTTCAGATGTATGTACTGAGAGACAGGTATATTACCTCACTGTGGGCTGGTTAACTTGTTGAATGTCAGGTGAGTGAATGTCAAGGTTTTGTGTGTTCAAATTTCAGCTGAGCCATTTCAACAAATTATCACATTCACAATTTCTTATGTTTAAAAGTCATTTGCCTCCAAAGCTAACAGGGAACATTAGATCATAAAAATCCTGCAATAATATTGGTAGAACTTTATATAACATTTACTCACTTGGCAGACGCTTTTATCCAAAGCAACTTACAGTGAATTGGTAAATATAGGAAAGGTATATATTTTTATCAACACTTGCATTTCCTGGGATTGAACCCACAACCTTTGGGCTGCTAACGCAATGCGCTACCAGCTGAGCTACAGGAACACAGATTGGGTGGCACAGCATTGGTTGGTAGATGAACACATAATGTACCATTAACGTTCTTATATTACATATCAACTCAAAATTGGAACTGTATTCAATGGAAAGTAGCTGTTAAAGTCCACTCAAAAAGTTGCCAGATGGCCCAGTTGTGTATTTACATTTTGTCTAAAGTTGCATGCATGTTTTTCTGAGAGAGAAAATGATCATAGAATAAAACGTTTAAAAAGTTGTCAGATGAAGGTTCTAACAGGGTTCTAATTGCAGAACAAATACAATTACAACAGCCAAAGCTAAGCCTGCACAGGGAATTGCTGCATTACATGTGAACTTCAATGGAGGGTCATTGAGGTCAGGGGTGAGAGCGCTAAGAGTTTCTCACAGCCTTTCCCATGTGTTCTGTCTGAAACGGCTAAAGCTAATCGTTCAAGACAGTGTAATCTAAGAACATCATGTATGTTTTGCAAGCCAAAATCAAACATTCCTACCAGCCATGGTCAGCGGAGGCCATTTTGATGTGTAATTAACACATTTAATTTGGCCTCAAAGGGGGAAGGAAATTAATGCTTGATTATTGTGACTGTTCAGAATGAAAAGGATCCTCATTGCTTATCTGGCCCAAACATTCCTTTAATTACTCCAAATTCCAGGTCATGCTGTCACATTGTGTGGGACAACAAACTGAAGCAGTTAGCTTACAGACTGCATGTCATTTCCCATGAAAAATGAGCTGTTTGTTACCTCTGCTTTTCTCTCATGGGTCACACAAGCTCTTCACTGCCAGCAGCCAGAGGTAAACTCATTGTTTTTCCACATTTCTTTAGCACAGCGAGAAAGCGTTTGTCACACATTTCTTTTCTGCACTTCCTCAAATCTGCAAGCAGAGCAAGATGTTAAATTCATTAAACAGCAAAACCACAGCATTCTCAGACATTTAAGAGTCTCCAAATGTGATGCTGAACCGCTTTAAAGTGTTGCAGCTCCCAGAGGGCCATATTTAACCTGGCTTCCTATTTTATAATGTACCTATCCAATAAACCTTCATAATATCTTACTCTATTATATATTGTCTTAGCTCTCATAACAAAATCATACCTGTGGGAATGAGGGAAAAAGAGTTCACTCTTTCACAGACTGCATTAGCATGAATTGATTTTAGCTTACCAAACCCTAAAAAGATTTTGTTTGTTTATCTTTAGCTAAACATGGATTTTGTGCATTATGCTATTTAAAGATTCACATTAATTTGACCTCAAATTAGGTGTGCCACCTAGCAACCATTTTGTGTGAACAGTATGTCTTGCAGGCATCACTGAAAGAGGTGTAAAACTGTAACACATTGTCCATCATGTTCTTTTGTTGACCTTACGATCTCTTATTCTGGTGGAATGCCTCCCCACCTCATATCACTGCCTAGGGATCTAAGCACCGCAAATAAACATTTTCTTCTTTTATCCTCACTTTCTCCAGTTTTTCCACGGAACCAGAGGACACAATGATTCCAAATAAGGCGTGTGGCCTCACATCAAATTCCTTTTCTCAGGATTGGCTCCGTGTGTATGAGTGTAAGCGCTGACATACACCGTTCCTGTGCAACAGCACATTCTCTCATCCTCATTCTCTATAAACATTTTTCCCCTTTAATGGATTAAATATGTCATCCTTACTTTCCTGTTTTTTTTGTGGAAGGAATAGTATTAATGTGTCTGTCAGGCCAGTCTGACCTAAACTGGCATTTTTTTGCTAGGCGAAAAACTACTGAGGAGATAAAACAGCCTGGACCGAGTCCACGACTGACTGAGACGATGCATGAGGCGATAGGCGGCTAATCAACTCAACAATGTTCTGGTGAATATGAGGCCATATGAGGTGAATGTGTCCTTTTTTGCCCTTTTTTATTTGGCTTCTACCTAGAATTTGCTCAGTGAGGGCCTCACCTTTCATACTGACATTCAAAATTGCACTTTCCTTATCAAAAGAACAGTCCATCTAAATGTGCAAAAACCTTTCTACTCCATAGAACACAAAATAAGTTTATTTATAATATTGAAATGTATGTATAATGTTATACAATTAATAACAGAATGTCCACACAATTGAAACAATCTGCAAAACTCCACAAAAAAAGTCTGATTTGGAACAAGGTGAGGTTATGATAACAAACTTTTCATTTTTGGGTGAACTGTCCCTTTAACAAATCTGAGGTCTTCTTTCAAATGAGCCTGTCTCCATGCACAAGACACGTCTGTTACAGCATTTCTCATCTTGGCCTGTACTCTGTGACCTACCACAACTCTCCATCACTTCCTCCCCCTCCTTTCTGCCGTCTGAGAATTAGGTCAGGGAGGGGAAACACAGGCCTAAGGGTGTATGTACATTACAAGGGTAAGAAAAACAGAGCACCAGAGTCTCTGTGATCACTTTACACTCCCATCGCCTAATCTCATGCAAGGCTCCTCTTTCAGAGTGGGGAAAACAGCTATTATTATTTTTGCTGCCCTGCAATTCCATAGCGGAGGTTGCTCTTGGAAAGGAACTTGGTGATTAGGGACGTGGAAGATGGAAGCCCTGCTGGCTGGCTGCTTCTGGGTTGTTGGGACAACGGGTCAACCAGTCCACGCCCTGCCGCCTGATCCGAGTGGCTTTACCTCACAACAAGGGTAAGCACAGCTGTACAAGCTGGCCTACGGCCAAAAGGAGTCTGGATACTCAACCTTTCTGAGTAGTCCACATGTATCTGTGCTGCATTAATGTCCATAAAGCTTTCGTAGAATCAAGTTCACAACCGTTTGCATGACAGAGCTCAATTTTTGATTAAGGAATGCTTGAGAAAGGACTTTAGTATTCCACTGAACTGACCTCTCCTGTTTACACTTTTATGATGTGGTCAGATCTGATCATTTGCAATATTTGGCACTTTCCACAAGTACAAGCCATGAGATAAATGAAAGAAATATGACAGACTCTGGCTGCTCTAAGGGATTTATTTTCAAGGGTGTGATATGTGTGTGTGCCTAATTTCCACAGAGAAATCAGATTTTGATCGATGACAGTCAGAACACAACAGCCTGAGAGGACTTACAACAGGTGAAAAAGCTCAAGTGATCAAAGGAAACGAGCTAGAAAGGAAAAAGAACAAGATCTGAGGTGGTCTGAATTAGATATATCCCACTTTCTACCCAAGGATATAAATGCATGTTATTATTATTCCCTCCTCTTGAGATTACTGCCCCCCTCCCTTCAGAAACCCCTCCCTGACCCCCAGACGCTACTGGAAGCCAAACAGGGAGGTAGCACTGTGAGGTAGCGGCCTGGCCTCCCCTGACACACTCTTCCAAGAAGCAGACCAGCAGGGCTAATGAAAAGAACCTGTCCTTCTCCACAGAGGATTTTCTTTATAAAAAAAACAAAACAGACCTCATCCTACCAAGCAAGGGCCACTGACTTTCTAAGAATGCCAGAGCTTACACTCTAAACAGAAAACAGAAGTAAATATTGGAATAACTTCAGAACACTTACAGCTGAACCATGGAAAGTTCACACAGCTCAGATGTAAGCAACATCTGCTACACGCTGTCATTTGTATGAACAGAAGAGGGACACTCCTGTTCGTGCATTCATACACGCCATCAATCAAATCAAATAATGGGGTCTGAAACAACTTTGAAACTGATGTAAACAAGCACAGCAAACCTAATTAGCAAAATATGTGATGTGAATGTCCCTGAGGTCAGAGGTTCACACCAACTCCAGCACATTGTGTCATGTGGTAGATGTGTTCTCATTGTTGCAGAAGCACATTTTAGGAGATAATAGTATGTTTACAATCACATTTATTCATTTGGCAGACACTTTAATTCAAAGCAACTGAAAGTACAAATTTTTGTTAGAATTTGCCTTCCCTGGGATTGAACCCACAACCGTTGCGTCACTAACGCAATGCTCTACCAATTGAGCTACAGGAACATGATATGCACACCAAATTGGGCTGTATACATTGCCTCATTTACGGTCTCTCTTATAGGTATTCTAAGCCACTATGCTTTTTACATCAACCTTTATATTAGAAAAAACAGGACACTGTGCACAGCATCCAGGGCATTAGTGTTAGTTTAACAGCTGCTACTGCCTCGCGTTGGTTCGAGAGCTTTCTTGCTAAATGATCAATCTTTTCCTTTGCATTTTTTCCCCGCAAAGCTATTACCCATGCCCTGTTCTATTACATACAATGATGTTTTTTCTCACTGTAAGCACTGACAGTGGAAAAAGGGCAAGCGCTGGAGACAAATGTTGTAGTTGGACGCCGCCCAATTCTCCTCTCCCCTCATTTGGCTTATTAAACCCGAGCTTGTCTCAATGCGAGCGCTGTAGTAAATGCCCCCTCATCGGCACGCTGACCCGTTCTTCATCATGCAGGTCTGCCGAAACATTAAATGTCACGATCTTGAATTTTTGTGTGAGATCAAATGTGACGGCTACCTTTCCATGCAAACTTTCCTTAAATGACCCAGAGGCTTTTGCTTGGGAGCAAACAGCCAATGGGCTGCCGGGGTTAAGATTTGTTTGTCTTCAACACACGTCTGTTTATTTGTTTTACTTTTAAACAATTGGTTTGGCTCTAGATGGTAACCTGCAAATAAAAGCGCATTCATCTGAGAGGTTTGTCAGATTACGTGTATGTGTGGTTGGTTCAAAGGTTAGAGAACATGCCATGCTGTGCGGCTGGCAGAAGATAACAGGCCCAGCAGCAGTAAATTGAAACTATTAAATGTGAATCAATCCATTTCACACTGACTAGCAGCTGGGGGAAATGCCACTGGTAATCTGGCAGCGACAGTCAAGTATGTACTTAAAGTGTTGTTCATTCCCACATTGTGTAATAGTAGCCCCCTGCAGCCAAATGTACAAAGTGCTTATACACTTGCCACCTTTTCCTCTCAGTGGAGCTGTGCAAAGGCACCATAAGACTGTATTGTAATAGTACAGAAAATATAATCTGCACCTGTGACAGTTTGTGTATCAAGTTACTTTCACAGTATAATGTGTTATTTCATAAACATGATTTTTAAAAATGGAGGTAGTTTGTGTGTGTGCTTGTGTGTGCAAATTTGTTTGGTTTTTTAACCAACTTAAGCAAAATCCACCTTTTGGGGATGTTTGCTATAAAAAAATGCTATAAAATATAGTAAATAAAATTTTTCAACGTTGTTTATATTTTTTCATTTTCAGTGCAGAAAGGTTTTTAGGGTTAAAGTCTGGGTTAGGATATATTTGTAACTAACTTTGAATAAAAAACAATAGAAGTCTATGAAATGTCAGCATTTAGACAGTAAATGTGTGCGTGTGTGTGTATCTGTCTAGCAGCTTAGTCACAACTGCAGTGGGATTTCAGGATGGAGTCTGGTGTCAGTTAGTTTTGTCTTACTATTGTACTTTGTTAAAGGTGGTATAATATGTCAAGGAAGTTGTAAAGAGCTGCATTTCAGTTTTCTAAGAATTCATAGACGTATCAGCACTTCTCAGAATGTATAAGCAATACTAACAACACAAATAAGTTGGATTACAGGTTCAAAGACATTTAGGAAGTAGCTTCAGTTTGAGCCATTTCAAGAATGCTTAAGTTTGATGGCAAAAGCTTTAAACACATTTTAAAGCTTCATTAGCAGGTATTTACAGGATTTGTGCATGTTTTGATATTTAATTTAATAAATCAAAAGAATAAAGGAATAAACTGTGCAAAGGTCATTTTAAACTTCTTGTTAACATGGTGAATAGAGTGGACAGTAGAAAGAATCTTTATACATTTTGCAACAAGAGAAGCCACCATGGGAATTTCACACAGTAAAAATTTACTAAATTACCCCACACAACAGGTCATACAGGTTTCTCTGTGTAAAAATCAGAGACAGATTTTACACTTTCTAAGCAATTCTTTTCTCAGTAAGATCAAAGAGTTTATGTACAATGTTTGGAAATTAAAATTACTTTGTTTAAATCAGACTTAGATTTTAACAATTTTGCACAAAACTAAATTCTACTATAAAAAGGTCAGTCATTCAAATGCTATAGGCTAAAAACAACCACAACCACAGTTCACAGCAACAAAATACAAAGCAATACAAAAATAAATACAGTGAGACAAAGCCAGGGGCTGCCGTGTGACCATCCTCATGAATGAGGCATTCACATACAACAATTAGAGAATCATATTGCAATTGAAAGCCACCATTCAGAATATTTATGTGAGTAATAATAAAAGGTGCACAAAAATGATCAGTGGGTTCTAATTTCCCAGAGCAGACTGGCCTATTTATCCAAAAAAAACAGACACTTAAAAATACATCAACTCAACACTTAAGTGACATGCAGGAGAAGTATAGTCAAGTTATATATTAGTACATGGATCATTAGATCAGTACATGAGCCCCCTGGGTATTGAACCCACAACCTCAGTGCTGCTAGCACAATGCTCTACCAACTGAGCTACAGGAAAAACCTGTGGGAAGCTTTTTAAATGTACTTTACATTTACACACTTTACACATGAAAATGTGAGAATTTGTTAAAACAATTTTTGATCCCCAGAGCACAGTTTAACTCTGGCACTGATGCAAACAAACACAATGGTAAGAGAAAAGGATCACAGATTTTATATATGTACACACACACACACACACACACACACACACACAGTGAGGACATCTCACAGACAATGTTTTGATAGTAGGCTAATGATATTTCAAATTATGACTTTTATCTCCTAACCCTTTATCACTAAACCTTCATAAAAACCTGTTGACAAGTAAAACAGTACCTGGATTATTTACAAGCTTTTACAAGCTAGGACACCCTAACAAGCCCCCACAAGTATTTTTATTGCATATATAAGAACATTATGCACCAAACCCTTAAAAAACACCCAATCCTGTTCACTAGCATACATACAAAAGCCTTTAATGACTGAAAAAGAACAATTTGTAAACATGTATTGCCATACACAAGTGGCACAAACGAATAATGTTAAATTACTAGTGGGCTCTCACTGAAAACAAGGCCAGCAACTAACAAGTGTTGTTGGCTGTAAACAGAAAAGACCAGTGCAGTTTTTCCCTGTATAAAACAAAAGGAAGTTCCACTGACAAATATATAACCACTCATACATAATATACTGTATAACCTCTCATACTCGCTCTACTTTACTCCTCCATTGGGTGCCGTCTGAAAAACAGAGCAGTCACACGGTTGTTTTTGTGCAAGGCAAATTATGTATACTACATACCTGAACATATTGTTGGACAAACATACAGTAATTTATTTTCACCTCATGTGTCCTGTGATAGAATTTAGGAGGAAAGACACCAGGTGATTATGAATCAAACAATGACTAAATAATAAAATTCCACAGTGATAGCAGGATTTCCATTTGGACTAGCTTTGCTGACACTAAGTCTCCTGGGGCAAACAGGGCTTTCTTTTTGCCCTGGACTTTTTGCCTTTGACCTCAACAAGAGTGAGAATTCAGCTGATGTTTAAATGATGCAGGCCTTGAGCGAGCTCAAATAAGTACAGGCCAAAAACAACAGTGAGTAAATAATTCAAAGATCCAGACATATGTTGATCTCTGAAGATTTCAATTAAATGGCTTTCATCATACTAATGTTTCATCATAATACACTATTATTGGTCTGCCTTGAGGTTTCACATTAGAAAAGACAGGAAATGATTAAAGGGAAAAAGGCATTAAGCTTTTCCAACAATCATGTTTAACTGACTTTTGTTTGCAACTGACTGAGCTAAGCATGGCCATGACTGGAGGCACAGCCTTGATCTGATCTTGAAGACAGCCGGCTCACAGTTAAGGCAGAAACAGTTTGATGCTGTTTTTATACAATATTAAGACTGCAATTCATAACCTTCCTTGGATTAAAAATGTATAAAAAATGTTTTTGTACATAATACAAAAATGCAACAATAAAATGTTTGTAATGTAACCTGCAATTTTATGTTTTGAACAGAGATGGCAGTATAGAGGCCAAAATTATGGACTTCAGCTTTAATAATAATAATAATAATGTTTTAAAAGACAAAAGGGCCATGGTCATATAACTTTACCTGGAGCTTGTTAAAACCTACTGCATTTTAGACATCACATAACCAGATTGCTTCTAGGAGGCATTAAAGCATCAAAGAAAGCTCTAGTGGGTCACTAGCTCTGCTTCAGAGAAAAGGCCGACATTCAGATGAAGAGCCATACTGAAATAGAATGTGCAAGAGACAAGGATCATCTCAGAGACTCACCAACATTGCTTTCCAGCTTTTCTGTTGCCTTCAGGTTGAAGTTGTCAAAGGCCTGACTAAGTCTTTTCATTTACTCTTCCCATCTCCAGACCTCCCAGTTCTGGCCAACAGCCACTATGCCCCCAGTTACCTCTAACTAAACAGAGGGTACGCTGGGACAGGGAAAGCAGATATAAGTCACCCTCCCCTTGCATGGTGTTTGTTGGGTGGGCGGAGGGTGTGGGGAAGAGGCCCCTACACTGGTACTATAATATTAACTGATGGAAGGTTTTCACAGGGGTGAGTAACAGGCACCCCCAATACACAAGCACATGTGGTGTCAATTACCAAAACATTTTGTTTTTACCCACCACCGGATAGAGAGAGGCTCTCTGGCCCATTGTTTTTTTGGCAACACAAATAGGCAGCAATTCAATTTTGTATCAACGTTATGGTATTTCAATCACACCACTGTTTACTCGCGTGTAAACAAACAGTATGTCAGAGGCTCTACGGCTAACAACAAAAAGATGATAGTCGCTACAGTGATCAAAATTCTCACACACAAACGCAGACACAGACATGCACACACAATATATAAAATAATAAGCAAATTTGTTTGTGGACGTAATGATAAAGGCACAATAAATGGTTAACAAAGTGTTACATGAAGCCTCACAAATGTGTATCTGCACACATACTTATAAAATATATAACTTGAATGTGGTACCAAATGCATAAATGTACATGAAGCATCTTGCTTTGTAGAAATAAAGACGCACATCATGAACTTTGTTAATTATTTTGTTATTTGTTGTACTTTGTGCAATTATTGAAGGCAAGGATGATCAATACTCATTCTTAGCCCAGAGCCCTCCTCATAAAACACATTAGCTCTCCGATCTGTACGGGACACCCCAAAATAAATAAATAAAGATTCTTTCAAACCTACTGATTCATCATTTTCCATAATTGCTGACCTTTTCCATGGGCTTTTCATACTCAATAAAAAAGTGAGAAACATTGCCGCCCACTGAGTAACTGCTGTTACATGTGCAGCTAATACCACCTGTAAACATATGGGGAAATCCTTTACACAGTTGTTAAATGAGCCCCCACTTTTCCTTCATGGAGGCCTTAACAGGGGCTTAAGTGTTTGGGAAACACTTCTGTCTTGTTGATACTTAGCGTAGCGCAACACATTGTAGGTTTAGCGTGTTATTAGCGAGATTCAGTTTCAGAAATCTTATATGGAAACAACCTCATGTTCTCCACTGTGGGTGAGCCCAGCTCATGGAAAGCATAATTCTACTCACAAACTTATGTTGTTAATGAACTGTGCCTTCAGGCCAGCATTTATTGCACTGACTGCTAAATGAATGGAATTGGTATTAAAGTGAATTTTATGAGTTAAGCAAAAACTGCACCTAAATACTTCAGTAAAACTTTTTTATGCCCTGTGTTTGTTATCATGACAGATATCAGAATAGGTTGTTTATCTTATATAACCAACTAAACATGAGCAAAAAAAGCTTAGTTGTAACAATTTGTTAGCATAGGAAAATTTAAAATATGTTTTATAATCATGTTTGTTCTTGTTTTTGAATAGCCTAGAAACAACTTACCACAAACCATGTCAAATTACAAAAATATAAAGTTACACAGAAATTGGACTTGAATATAAAAACAGAGCTTTCTGTGAGTCTGTCAATCGGGTAAAATTTTGAGGTCTAAATTCTAGTTCAACTTCAGAACAAAGCTTTCTATATTACAAACCACAACAAAGCATACATTAGAATCCACAAACTCAGACCACCACAGTGACCAGCACATCAATCAGAGGCCTGGCTGTAAGGTAGGGTGGCTGTTCTGATCTTCTGAGTTTAAGGTAATGGAAACATCAACCGGTGACGCAGACAGAAACGTTCTTGACGTAAGCGAAAGTCAGTTGTTCTACCGCTGTGAACAACAAAAGCACAACAAGAACCGAGATTGTTATTTTCCTCACCTATGAATGATTCGGTCACGGGCTGACGAGATCTTTGAGACACAAGAATGGTTCAGTTAAAAAGACTTAAGGACTCGTTGAACTTTCAACCACAACATTGTGTTATTCAAACCAAACATTACTCCACATTGGAAGCCTGGGAGATGGTGGGGCTCTGTTGCTGACTGTCAGACAGCCTTTCTCTGTGAGTGAAAACCCATGACGCAGGTAATAAGACTTTCCCTAACGCAAAACAGGGTCCCCCCCTTTCCTGTGCTTTCCATCTGTTTTCAGACTCTTTTAGAACTTGTTTAATTAAAGTCCCAACGCAGGTGCGCGCTCAAAGAAAAAGTTCACGACCATTTTAGTTCATCCAACGCATCGTATATTTCTACCAACCTGTGCTGCTTGTTCCAGTTCAGGTTGAATTAAAACAAATAGACAAAAACATTTTAAAGATTGTCGAGCATTTCGTAATCCACTCCCTTTATTTATTATTTGCAGGTCATTTGGAACTAAATAGACTTTGAAAACAGATGTACAGTGAAGGTGGAAACAATCTTTTATGAAACATTTCCAACATTTCTTACAGTAAAACACAGACTGAGCATTTCTTATGGAGAGAGTAAGGAACGCCCCCCCCCCCTAAAAATACTGAATAGGATAAATAAACCAAATTCCCTGATTTAAGGGGAAAAAGTATGAATCCAAAAAATCCAATAGGTAGTTTCCATGGAAACTGTGTAAATACGTTCCATTTCATTACCACTGTATGGAGACACTGAGATTTTCCTAGAGAGCACATGACCAGGGCTGCCAGCTTTCAGTGCAAATGACTTCCAGGCTATTGATGTGGAGAGACTAATTGTAATCAGAGACACAAACAAATGCCTCAATCCTTCCCCTCTGTGCTTACGGATGACACACTCTGCTTTATGACCTCATACTGTATATTATTGACTCTTTTTCACCCACCTGCTTTGTTCAGATCACAATGTGATGTTTGTGGTCTTTATTCCTAGAGCACCTGGCAGCGGGAAAGACAAAATTCCGATCTGATGGCCTTGCTTCATGATTATTTCAGTGAAACTTCCTAAATGAGCTGAGAACCAGTTGTGGGTCAAGGACGTGCCCAAAAATCCAGTCAGTCCTTACCACAGCAACATGAAATGAAATTCAGAAGCGTATCAGTCGCTTAGACAGTGTGAAAAACATTCACTTAATGAGAATTGAGATCAAGTGAACTTAAACTGTGTTTAAACAAAAATTCTGTGTCAGCCATGTAACATTTTTTACATAATGATTAATGTTATATGCATAAAGCCATTGAATATTTATTATTGCAATACATAATTTATCCCAAGAGCTATATTTTAAGTAATACAAAAATATAAACTACTAAATTTAAGCCAAGTGTGTTGAATGTAATTTATTAAAGCCATGTATTTTCTATGCCAATACAATTGTTTTGGAATGAGAACGTTGTACTAATAATATTATCAAATGACAATGTAGTTCTCCTGAAAGCCAATTCATGTTAAAAGTATTGTCAAAGAGTATAGAATGAAAAAAGACAGCCCTGGAGGTCATTGCCCTCTTGCGCTACTGTACATATATACTTTTATGTGTAGAACAGAGCCGCTCTGTGCCAAATCAAACACTGCCTCCCACACATCCACATAAAAAAGAGAATTGTTCAAGGTCTCCACCTGCACTGGCATTCAGTCTCAAGTTGCACTGGAGGTCTTGGATCACACCAGGGCCCATCTCACAATAGTTCAGTCAGGGTTATGGATCTGACATGGAGGGAAGGAAAGGATCTGCCTCTAAGCACTGAATCAGGTTGCAGTGCCTCCGGCTTGTACTGTTCCTGCTAAATATAGGCCAATTCTTCAATTTTCAATTTATCTTCTTTCTTCAACGCTGAACCTACAAAAGCCAACTCTCAAATTCTGCTAGCTATTATAACCATGCCCCATTGTCCACACCCACATAGACACACAAACTCCTACAGACACTCTGATTTCCACAACAAATAAAAGAGGACAGAAGAACTCTCACACACAAACAATAAAAGATGAGAGTTTTGTCATGAATTGATTTTCACATCAGAGATCTCCAATCAAAGTGAAAAATGTCATGATGAATGTGACGTTAGAAGTGCGTAAACAAACAAATGATGTTCATTGAGATGAATGACGTCAAATACGTGGGATACAACTAGCTGTACAAAGCAACAGCTAACGGATTCGTTTGAATCTCTCATTTCAGGCTCATTAAACGTTTGTTCAAAGCTGTGCTTTCATTGAATTTATGAACACTATCAGATTTCCACAAACCCTTTGTAGATCCTATAAATCGATATGGCTGTCATTTAATTTGGAGATTATACTACACATCCACAGCACTGTAAAAGTTGTACTGACAACTGAAAACTGCTGAAATAGAGTCAACTAGAGTCAAATGTCAGTCAGAAAAGTTATTCTCATTTAAATGAAGAGTGTATATAGGTAGACAGACAGACAGACAGACAGACAGACAGACAGATATTGGATATTACATGGCAATACAAGGCAATAAGATACTCAGGTAGGAGAACAAAAGAAAAGGCGTAGACCTTTACCGCCCCCCCCTTTAGTGCCTTGTTTTACACCAGAGACAGCAAATCCCCTCAGAAAAACAGACTTACGTAACCACAGTACGCACCTGCAGTGAGCACAGAAGAAAAAACTTGAAAGCAACACTGTTTGAATGGGTGGACTTAAAAGTCATCCTGAACAACTGTCATAATATGTAAAGCAATATGGTCATGATTTCTGCTTACTTTCATCTGTAATTGTTTAGTATTGGCTTTGCCATACATTCCGTCATCAGTTTTGAGCTTATTTTAATGACTGTAAAAAACTGCAGATTGTAACGTTGTATGCCTCATTCACTGAGGGAATGTCTCATCTAGCTATGATCAAAGCCAAGCCCTCATAAACAGAACAGAGGGGAAACACTCATGCAACCCTTTGACCCTTTCAACGTCTCCACATGTCAGAGCTTGGAAATCGTTTAGCTTGGAATTTCTTGCCACCTAGTGGCCAAAAGTCATACTGCTGTTAAAATATTATTTTAGAAGATCAAATACATAACTCTGATAAACTGTGTGTGATACCTTCTTAAATGTCCTTTATCTGATGTTAATATAACATAGTGAATTATTCCCAAAGAACCGCTAACGTCTCACTTTGTAACTCCGACCCTGTCCATGATTGTTTTATGCAAATAGTGAGTTTATGAGTTTATTATTTTGAATCAAATTGATTTATTTACATGCAAAAGAACTGAGAAAAGTCAGACTAAAGCGGGTTTGTTTGGGAAATTAACTTAAATTAAGTTAAAAGCAAAGACGAACAAATAGACTTGACCATTTGTTTAATATCTGTTTTATTATTGAGAGCTCTGAAATGCTGCAGTCAAGCAAGATAATTAATAGTTAACTTACCCAATGACAGTTGCAAAATAAACTTTAAATAAATAAACAAACACTCAAGTTTACAACTGCAAATGCAATATTTACAATTACTACTGGCAAGAGACACCATTTTTAACGCCAAAATAATTTTGTTACGTCAACGGGATCAAGGCTTGGCTGGTTAGTATGACCTAGTTAGTTTCACTCTTACTTACGAGAGGTCAAATCAAACCATCACCAACAGAGGGCACAACTGCACTATTTACTTTTAGCACTTTTTAAAGCACTTTTAGCACTTCTTGACAACGTTATTGCAGTCAACGTTGTTAAACTTATTGTTATTGTTAAACTTGTAAAACAATTGACTTTATCTGGCGATCCTATCGCGTAAGTGTATGCGGTTTACCCTGTAAAATTATGGAAATTATTACTGATTTTTTTACTTCGATATGCAACACTCTAGACGATTTTAACACTCAAGACAAAATATTTCTAAAAATATAGATATTTATCAAAATATTTCTACGATATTTTGCATAATGTTATAAAATTCTCGTAAGCGAAGAAATTTGGTTGGTCACATGACCTCCCAGTAGCCGTTCTATGGCAGCCGCGCGTACTGGCAAGTCACGTGACTGCTGCTGCCAGCCAGGATTGAACCTGAATAGTCTGCTACAGCGCGCGCTGACGTGCTGCGTTGCGCTTCTTTTAGTTGCATGCCGTTACAGCACCGGATTTTAGCTTCACCTCCTGTTTTCAGCGACGAAGGAATGAAGAGTCATCTCAATAAACGGTAATATGCTTTTACATTAATCCTTTGTTTTTATTTTCTGCATGCATTTACTGTCATGCCGTCACTGCAGCAGACTGAACCGAACAGACTGACGATATATAATAGCTCATTTATACCAATTATTAGAAAGAAACAACATTGTGTCATTTTAAGTGTTTCCTATGACAATTTTGCAGCTGGATTCGCTGATTTAAAATCACATTTTGGATCGTATTGCAAACCCATTATTTGCGCATATTAAAGCAATAATTCGGTCGTGGTTTGAGTCTCGCGTGGGCTGTAAGCCTGAAAACAGTGTCCATGTACTAAACGCCTTGACAATGCGCAGACGCGAAAATTCATCCGTCTTCATTTAGCGTTATAAAACACGCTCTTCCATCCCAGGACAACGCGTGGTCCCGATCGATGGAAGGGATACACAATACAAAACATCATAAAAATGTGAGACAGTGAGACTCCCATTTACATCTGTCGCTAAAGGTCGAGGATTGAAATCACTGTATTGTTTACAAACATTCCCTCTCTCAATTCATTCTAATGCAGTCCATGCCATTCTGATCCTTAACAGAATCACTTCAATATGGCAGACACGTCTCTGATACATTGTTTTGTCTTTACATTTCCTATTTCTCTCTGTTCCTTTCTTGTCTACCACATACTGTTTATTCTATCCCTCCCCACACTAATCATATACCCACCCCTCACAGAGGGAACCTTTCAGCTATTATAAAGTTTAAATAAACCTGATCATTCTGTCTGATTTATAAACTTGTTTCCATTTGGGGGACCTAAAATGTCCCAACAAGGTCAGAATTTACTGGAACTTGTGAATCACTATACTTGTGGAGACATTTGGTCCCTATAACATAGTGAATACCAGAACCGCACATACACACATTCGTTGGGAAATTGTGATGCTTGTGCCATTTCTGAACACAGATGTTCAGCTGATGGAAGTAGGCCAATGGCAAATCTGTGTATATGTCATGTTTAAGCTGTTGGGTTCTTCTCTGTTGCTGTTTTTTACAGTTATTTTAGCCATCAGTTCTGCCTTCAGTCTTAAATATGACTTATAAGTTATGTTTTACTTCTGTGAATCTGTTCATTCCATTTTCATTACCTTGTATATCAACCAACAGAATAAGTCTGTATAATGATAATGAATAGGTGGGTTGAAGTTTAGAACTGAGATGGCTCTGCAGTGTGGCTCAGTAATGGTGGTGTACACACACTAGTGTAATGATCTGCTTTGGCTATGCTTTTGGGTGGCCATTAAACATTAGCACAGCAGTCAAGGATACTCACTGATACCATCGGTTGTGCATTAAATGCTATCCCTGCTAACAATTTTGTGCGAAGTGGTTGTAAGAATATTACTGTAACGTTTATTTAGCTTAAAAAATGTTTGTCCTGAAATTTTAAATACAATCCATTTACTGAAAGTATACATTTACATTTTTAGCTGGCGGTTAAAAGACTTACAATGTGAGGAGAATACACTGTTGTTGTCAGTGCATATAAAAAAGTATAGTGCATATAAATATACTTTTTATTCTTACCTGTTTATTATTTTATTTTAAATTAATGCTTATTGCATATTAAGCCTTTTATCCCTCTGTTATCATCCATTATTGTACTCCATATGGCCAAAGCCTAATCTGCAAGTGTCCACCTCTCACAGTAATATTAAAAAGCTGTTATTTTTGGCTCTTTTTACTATTTTAGAGGTACACTAGAGATATAAGAAGGAAATGACGTGAGCACCATAGTTCAATATGCCGGTGCAATATGCCGGTGCTAACTGCTCAGCTACGACTCTGACCTCTCTCAGGTCTTTTAATTCACTAGGGTAATTACTGTGCGAGGCTCTGTATTGATCTCACACGAGGTGTTAACGCTGTATCTACTGTGCATTGAATACATTTGAAGAGACACAGAGATAGTTAGGTCACTGAACTACTTTGTAACAGTTGCCTTCCACCTCAGGAGACCAGACTACTGAGAAAGGTCAGCATGAAATAAAGAAGTGAATTATAAAGTTTAATTTGACCTATCGCTTCTTAATATTGTAGTAGAGGGAAGAAAAGAGCAGTGAGCATACTAGGCCATGACTCCAATATAAAGTAATATTAAATAGGCCTTTATATGTTTAATTAAACTGGAAGGTGTTTAGTGAATATAGAGTTGAAACCATTTGATATTACCAGTATAATGTGTAAAGTGTTACCAGATATTGTTTGTAAGCTTTTTAGCATTAGCATTTCTTTAAGCATTTTTAGTGTTTTGGTAAGTGTATATTCTGCACTCAGAAATAAATATATAACATATAAGTGGTGTAGACATTATTAAATATAAAATTTAGTTTTACCACTTAGCAGTTACTTATGTTATTACTTGCAATTGCTGTATACTTGTGTTTAAACAAAAGTGCAGTGCAGTGGTCAAATAAACTGAGCAGCCACATTAATGAATGGTCTCGCAATGCCGTCGCCACTGTCTGCAGTGTGTGTGTGTGTGTGTGTGTGTTAAACTCTCAGGCAGTACAAGGCTCCCTCAGTGTGTTGAAGTGTTCTACATCTGTAAGGGAGTACGAGGCAGTGATGGCCCACCCAGATGGTAATGCAAGCGATGCCAGTTGTCCTGAGTTGACCTTTGACAAGTGTTTTCCTCCCACATGACTCTTTTCTCCCCACTTTAAATGTTTAGTTTTTCCCTTCATGTCATATGCTAACAGGGCAAACCTATATGATTATTTAACCCAGTTAAAATTAGTACTTTTTCCTCAAACAAAAAGCGTCATCATGTCCAGACTCAACTTGGCTTAAACCTTCACCTCTTTGTTTTGTCTGTGTGCTACATAAAGGGAGACGGTGACTGTAGCCTCTATATTTTCCATAACCAAGCTGGAGTCAGTTTGGTCTGAATCTGGCCAACAAGGTCTGATGTCACCGTTTAAAGTTGAGTCTCCCAAGGTAAAGTGAACTATAGTTTTAAGAGTGACAATGTAAACTCAGACATAAGTGTTTTGTCAGTTTGACTTGCTGGTACTAAAATCAAACAATTACTATTTAACTTTAAAGGGGTCATTAACTGCCTTTATTATTTTGTGTTGTTCTTTGTGGTCCATTAATAACCTAAAAAAATGTAATTTTGTAAGTAATAGGCTATTTTCTACAAAACGTGTGCTCACAGATGTTACTGTTGGATTCAATACAGAAGATCTCTTAGCAAATCCTGCATTGAACTGTGCCTTGATTACAGAGAAATCCAGAGTTAAATGAATGGAACAAATGGACAGGGTCTTACTCACACCATCTGGGACTGTATTAAAAATGAAGTTCAACCATGCAATCCTTATGCTGGTATCTGAAGAAAGGACTAATGTCTCAGTCCACAAAACCACCGTTATCACATGTCTGCTGTGGTAACCCAACTTACTGCTCACCTACTGCATGGTATGCATGATTTGATGGGCGGGGCTAAAAAGGTAGCTATTTAAAATAAGGTGTGGATCCTCTACTGCAGACGTGGTCCTTCGCATGACTATGATGTCATAATCACACACTTTTTAAAACAAGTCATATTTTGACCTCTTTGGTTTTAACAAATGCTGTTTATGGAATAATGAAGTTAAAAGGAACCTTTTAACTGTCAAAAGATTTGAAATCCCAGTTCATGACCCCTTTAAAAGATTTTGGAAAAATATTAAGGGCCAAACTGCACTCATACTCAAAGTTTCTCAATAGGGTGGCAAATGTAAATCCAGAGTATGACTCAATGCTTTGGGGGTTGTTGTAAGACCTCAGATGCCCTATTGTGCACTGTAATACTTCTTAAAAATGCCAAAGGCTTGTAACTTTTATTATTTATGCTTGCCAACAAACACACCCTTCATTCAACACACATGAATAATTCAGAGCTTTAGCCCACATTTACTCACTCACATTTACTGTCACTGTCATAAATGTGATTATGCAGATTTCTGTTCTTTATCGTCTTCTGCTAAAGCCTGTATTGTACATTTAATTTGTTGTTTTGGAAATCCCTCAAAAGACATTTTGTTGTGTTTTGTATTTTTCTTCTTCTGTGCCTGTTTGAAGGCCAGTATCTAGTGATGCACCAGGTTAGGCTTGGAGTTCCACATCCAGCTGGAAAGACATTTAGCAGGCAGGCCTCTCATTCCATAGACTAGTGTGAGTTGAGAACAGTGAACCAACCGTTAGACTGTAGCTCTCTAGAGAAATGGCTATTTATGGCACCTTGTGTAAGATGTATGCCCGCAGGTCAGCATTTTCCTTCTGTACTTGACTCATAAACAGTGTAGGAGAAGATCAGCAGTCAGGCTTAAAATGGAAAGGCCAGATGAATGAATACAGACGTTTCACACTAACGGCTCAGACACAAGTAACACAAATAAAGACCACACCCAGTCATCGCTCCGGTAAGAACCCAATGCCTCGTCCTAATTTCTGTCATACTAGTTCTACAGGATGAAACTAAAACTAAACAAAATAATACTAACTTCATTTAGGTGCTTTTAAGTGTGATTGCAAGGAAAGTAAAAACAAAACATTGGTTTATAATGTTTCACCAAATTCATTTAATTCTATAGGATTTAAAAGTATTTTTATTAGAAATGTATAGGGAAAATCTGTGCTGTTTTTTCTGCGGGTTTTGACCTATTGTAGTCCTGTAAGAGATTCAAGCCTGTAATTGGCCATTTGCAAGAATATTGCTTATTTTATAAATGGCAGAGACCTACTGTACTGTACTGTTAAACAGTAGCATTGCTACGGCCTCTTGCCTAGTTGGGAAAGATACATGCAATTTATCCGTTCTCTTACTGTCAGAAAAACTATAAAGAAAGAAGCCAACAGAATGTTAATCTTCTCTGGGGAATAGTTCTGATGCTGTGTGCTCTCAGCTGATTGGTCTGTATGAAACGCTTGCTCATCATTGTCCCCAATCAGGCGTCCCTCCTTCCCTTTCCTTGAAAGGGGGATGGTGCACATACACAGAGCAACACAAAACCACACTTTTAGTTTTCTTTTAGTTTTCCCTGCCTCACAGGAGCCCACGATAGAGAGGAAGATAGTTTCCACATGTAACCACTATATATTCACTCAGACACAGGGTTATTAAAAATATTACAGGTTGGTTCCTTAAGGTCATCTTATTTGTCCCTCCCACTGGGAACTGTCATCTATAATCAATCAAACAGTCCTTCATAGAAAAACATCAGCCGTGGCCCTATTGCACTGACACAGTGAGAGTTAAAATGCATTTCTCTGTTGAACATATAAATGGTTGTTAGGCTGTATTTGTTGTTCACAGAACATGCACATGAGATTTTCCACATATTTACATTTTTCCAAACCGACCATTATTTTTTATCAGTACTTGTATTCCCTGGGATCGAACCCACAACCTTTGCACTGCTAACGCAATGCTCTACCAGTTAAGCTACAGGAATGTGGTGAAAGGTCTGATCTGACAACCAGAACATAGTTTGATTTTACTTACTGTAAGTCTGGTTTTAATCGTTTGTGCTGCATTGCCAATTGTTTTGTGAATCTGTCATCATTTTTGTGCATGCTAATGTGAGGTTATTCACAGGTGAATACAACATTTATGCAAAAGCACCTAGACATGGACTGTATTTTGAGGCAATGATGAGATCAAATCACAACTGAGCTGAGGGACAGGCAGAACAAACCTAAATGACTGGGAATTTCCATATATGATATTTCTGAAATAATCCAAAGGATTTTCTAGTGTTTGTTTTGTGTATCAAGTATCTTTGATGAGATCATAGGCTGAAAGTGTTGTCACAGCATCCATCAGGGTTATAAATCTGGGGTTTTACAGATTTTATACCCTAATCCCTTGCTGCTTGTTACAAATAGGAGAAATGACATAACTGTTCTCTCTAGGAGAAAGGATTTCTTATCCCTTCTTTATCCCCAAGGAAAGTATGGATCAGTGTGTCTGTCAGATGCCACATCCAGGATCATTTTGTCATCTCGGTTTATTTTTGCAATTTTAGGATGGAGCAATGCATTCTGTTTTGAGATCAGACGTTGGTGAAGGTGATTTTTTTTTGTGTGCAGACCAGAATAAGAATCTATCAATTTCATCTTATTTTTTACACCTAACAGTCCAAATGCTTCAGAATAAAACATCTCAGTGAAGCATTGTGGGTCAATAATGTATACTAGTGATATGTAAACAGTTCACTGTAAAATGTTATTTGAACCATGTCTCTTTTAAAGAACAGGTTTAATTACAGGTATTTACGCTAGTCATTCACAATGGATACAATAGATAAGTTTGCCATAGTCTCTGTATCAATATAACCACAATGTCACAATGAGCTATATCAGTCTCATGCTACATGAATGCTTAAATTATTACCTTGTTCATTATTACCCTGTACTTACCTTACATTTCCTTCAGGTAACAAGAACATTACAAATGTTCCTGTAGCTCAACTGGTAGCGCATGGTGTTATTGGTGCAAAGGTTGTTAGTTTAATTTCCAGGGACTGCATATACTGACAAAATGTATACCTTTATTGTTCTGTAAGTTGCTTTGGATAAGTGTGTGCCAAAATGCAATGCATAAATGTGAATGTTATTTTGACAGTTCTAAGGACATTTAAGTCATCCAGTTTTTTTAAGCCAGGCTCAGACTACAGGATTCTCAGGCCAATATTCCTCCTCTAAAATCTTGGAAAAATCAGCTCCAGGACCTTGATTAGGGTATTCAGCCCATATTTTTTTCTGGTAATGTGGGGCATTTAAAGATCAAATCTTACACCTCCAGATCTGGTCTGAGAAAATCTCAGCTGCTTTGATCATAACAAACATGTTTGATATTTAGGACTTAAATTTGGATGATTGGGTCAAACATCCAAGAGTGGGGGAGAAATAGGAAAGTGAGAGATGAGAAGAATTGTTTGGAAAGCTGGACTCAGTTTATTCAGAGGCTCACAGTGACAATAAGGAGGGTATTATTATATTGACAACTGCCACTAGTTGCCCTCTGTGTAAATACATGTGAAAATGTAACCAGTAGTATCATACAATCAGATACACTAGTTCTGTTACTCTAGGATCAAAGCTACAGACTTCAAATTCATGTCACATACCCTGTTTTGGTTTATAGGTCAGCTATTGATGGTATATTTTAGTGTTACATCTTGGGCTTGGAATATTCAATAAAACACTGTATCATAATGGTGTGTAATGTAGTGCTGTTGTGTACCACAGTTGGTCACTTTCCATTGTCGATTTCAATTTGTGTGTGTGCGACAGTCTCTGCAGACACATGGCTTTCTTTCAGATGGCCGAACCCTGGCGGGAACCTTCCTTTAACTCTGTTGTTCCCAAGGGGGATAATGTTTCTGAGACACTTGAGGTCTTTGTGTGACCAACAGGGTCTTCTGATCATTAGGAGAGCTTAGGTTACTCTGTACCAGAAGATCTGATTTTGACCAGCTCCCAATTCTCAGAATGATGAAAATGTTGCACTCAAATGCAATTTAGACACGATTAGCAGATCAGTAATTTTCAAGGGATGGAGTGACAACTGTTCCACATTTACATCCATAGTGTGAATCCAAAACATCTTAATCTAATTTATCACCCCATACTAGTTTAAAAAAACGATATGGCATATGACTTATTTCAAAACTAGTCTTGGTGGTCAAATTGCATACAGACAATTCTGGTGTGTTTAAGTAAACATATTTATTACAGTGTGGTGTTCAAAATGTCAGGTCAGTCTATCTGTGCTTTTCATCTTGTTGTGAATATTTCTCTCTGTTGCTGATTATCTGTTGTGCTGTTTTTTCAGATATTGACATGAAGAAGGACATAGAGGTGCTGATAGCAGAGGAACGTGCTGAGATCATCTCTAAGTATAATAAGGTCAATTCTTAAACCCTACATCAAGGTGCACCCTAAAACATCTAATACTATATAATATAATACTTATGTATAGCTATACCTATATATACACATAATACTTAATACTGTAGTATTTACTTAAATAAATATTCAATTTATCCCAAGTTTTTTTAACCAAAGTGGAACATATCAGACATATCATGTGGTGAAGGTCTATAGGTAGTAGTAGTATATTAGTATAGTGTATATTTGGACCACTGAACCAATGTTTGTTGAGCATACAGAGCTATGGTGATCAATCTGACTGGTTTGTCATGACTTTCCTGACACCTCTTACAGACTAATGGAAAATAGGGGGAATACTGGGACTGTAATCCCGGGTGTCTGTCACGGATCACTGCTTGCTTACCACTTTTTCCTCTACCATGGGGTTAAGAGAGGGCAGGAGAGCAGCAGTCACCCCTCAGGGAATCAATCCACACCAACTGGAAAAGCTTTTAAACAACAGCTGTTATGAACTTAGAGTGAAAACTGTTGAATAAACGTTGAATAGGTTTTCAGAGCATCACATTGTTGCTACCTCATTTGCATATCAACATTAAATACAATCTAAATAAAATTAGTAAAGTAAAATACCTAAGTGAATACCTAACCTTTAAGTGAAATACCTCAAATAGCAAGACACATTTGAGATGAGTTTGTAGTGATGGTTTGTGTTTAGCAAATTTTGCAAATGTTACATGAAATAAG
>JBAJNP010000547.1:0-60332 GCA_036877545.1 Yasuhikotakia modesta
GTGTGTGTGTGTGTGTGTAAGAAACACACACATTCTTGCTGTAATGTCAGTAGAAATCTTTAATGTTATATATCATGTATCAAAAAATGTTACTCTTTTGTTGTTCTTGGAAAGTTATAAAAAAATTACATAATTAAAAAAAAATTGAATATCGTTTATTTAACCAAGAAAATATGTTACCACCACATTTTTTTAAACCTTACAATTGCTAGCTGGGACCACCATCCAATCTGTCCGGAATCACATTGGATTCCACCAGGCCATTCAATCTATCACGGTCTTTCCACACAACACACACTATAAGCAGGAAGAGGACATAGCTCAGCCCTGTCACAGCAGAAGATAAATTACTCCACCGTAAGATCAGCTTTAATGCAAATCCATACTTCACACATCTCAGGGCTTAACGGAAAAGTTCAGCGGGAAATGAAAACTCTGCCATTATTTACTCACCTTCATCTGCAACCAAACCTCCGTGATGTGATTTTGTTCCACAGAGGACAACAGAAGAAATGTTATTAAGAATCTTTCAACATAATGATGTTCAATATGAGCGTGAGCAAATATTGACAGAGTTTACAATGTGTTCTGAACTATTTCCTTAAGATGCTCACACACACACAACTTTACAAGTGTTTGAATCACCCATGTGAGACGTTGCTGTACAACACCGTGTTGCTGCTGGTGGGTTTGAGGTGATGTAAAGCCGACATGTTCGGCGCTCGATGCTGTAATGACGGCCGTCCAGCCGAGAGCTACTGCAGAAATTATTTAATGGTAAAATCACCCAGTGTGACGGTTAGGGCAGTCGCCGGGCGGCTGTAGCGATGTATGACGCCTGGAGACGGACGAGAACATGACAGTCAGGTGATGAGAAACACAACGCTGATGTTTTTCCGTTACTTTAACATGCCTCAATGAAAAAATAAAATGCACAGTTTTGTCAACTGTCAAAGCATGCTAAATCCAACTTGTTGTTTTTAAAATCAGACAACAGTTACCCTGTTAAATTTTTTAAACACATTAAACACTTTCTGTATCTTTTTTTGGTAGAGAAAAATGTTTGTCTTTATAATCATTCATAAAAATGTAACTTTTGTCTTCTTTGTTTTTCTCACTTGACATCACCAGTCTCCTCGTCCAATCACCTGGCTCCAATCTGGTATGTAACAACCACTTTTATTTACATTTGCACACGTTGCTATCTAAAGTGAATTAACTTTAAATTGCTTTACATTTGATTACAATTCAAAATCTGGTCAACTTAAAAACTAGAGTTTCAACTTCCATTTTTTTTCCTGAAATGTCACATTAAACTAAACTGGGTTGCAAACTTTATTTCATGCTGGGTTTAACTCATCTGTGATCTGTTTGTACAGTCATGCGTATCTATGTAATGAGTAATTATTTGCTAAACTACACGCTGTACCGTTAAACTGTTTATTCATTACAAGCATTCATGTTTACCTTAAATTATAAAGTCGTTTTATTTCACACCTCAGAGATTTTTCATAAGCTGGTTCTTCAGAAAAACTTGGGGAGTTTTTGCCATTTTATTATCCTTTAAGATTTCAGTCAGGTTCTGAGAGTGCCACCTCTTTCTGCTAGAGAGGCAAAGGATTGTGGGTAGCCTGTAGATATGTGTAGTGCTAGATTATGCAGAAGAGAAAAACTCATTTTGAGGTCTGCTCGGAGGTTAGCTGCTGTACTGTTTATGCCGTAATAACTATGTTGGACTTCTTGTCTCGAGTGTTGATATGTGTATGTGCGAATCAAGTTCGCCTGACTCCAAGACACTCACGTTGAAGCTGACGGTCGGCGTGGCGATAAACCCGTATTTCAGCGAAGGCTGTTGCTATCTTTACAGCCCAGACGTGGAGAAAGACAGACAACGCAGTGAAAAACATTTATTCTCATTATCCTCTCTGCTAAATTATTCACACACTGCCTGCCCACTATCTCCCAATAGCACCATACTAGTCTAAGCTGCCCTTTAACCATAATAAAGAAGCTAAAGACCTGCTTTCTTTCTCTCCTTGAGCTCTCTCTCATTCTCCAAAGACATCCATCTTTTCTTTGTCTTTTGTTTTCCTCACACAGATGCTCACAATAGGGGCGGAGGTCTCCACACACACACTTTCTTCAAGGTTCCCGGGACTCTGTTCATTAGTGAAGATGTGAGAACCGATGAGGGGTTTTCGGGAAGGTGTCACAGAAGACCCCTCAAGCTGAGAAGCTCAGAGAGTCAGTGATGGAGACACACATGCAGTCACTACATATCAGCTGCGTGTAACATTCAGTTCTGATGCTCAGTAATGCTAATGAGTGAATGATTAAATAAGATAAAGAACATTTTATCAAAGTCTGTTAGTGTAATGGATCAGATAATAAGTCTAATTGTGTAATTAGATTACCGGCAACTGTTTGTTTAAAGATCATAAACAAGCAGCCTCAGCAGAGATGGCAGTGAAAAGATAACAGGAAGTCTATGAAAGAAACCATTACGTGCGTTTTATTGTGTTTAATGGCCTGTGAACAAAAGACGTGCGTAACGCTAACATCAGTGATGTAGCTTTTGCCCGGCGTGGCGTCTGTATAGCTTTTGTTTGTTTAGTTTCAATGCAAAAAGGTAAACAAATTAACTTTCTTTGAGGAAACATGCCTAGCGCCTCTTATTGCGGCCTGCGTTTCTCCACCGGCGTTGAGACATGCGCATGTGCGTCACACAAGCTCAATGCATCCTGGAGACGGAACGGGTCACAGCTGAAGTCTCGCAGGCAATGCCTAATTGCTCTCTTTTCTCCTCTGGATGTAAGCCACTGGAAGCTGTGGCTAATCCACAGTTAATTAAGTTTAAATGGAGCTCCCCTTACAGGGAAAGAGGAGCCATCCAGACGCATTCATATCTGCTGCGCTGCAACACCAACGGCGCAGCATTTCCTGCAAAACTGCAGTATTTGCATTGTTGTGTGATTTAAAGAACCGATGTTTTATTGAGCATAATTTTTTGTGTTATAATTTTCATATATTATTTTTTGATTAAATAATACTACTGTTTTTTGTCATATTGTTTATTATTGTATAGGTTGCAGGGATCATATTTTATTTTATATAAGCTGTAGACTTTTTAGCTGTACCTTTTACCTCTCTGTCGCCATCTCTGTCTGAGACATTAAATTGCAGGTAACTTTTCTTACACCACAACAAAAGCATCTTTCTGTATTGATGTTTTTTAAAACTAGCTGTGAATTCTGACAAAATCATTGATTTATTTTCTACCTTTTTGTGCAAGCAACATATCAGTCTTCAATATGTCTATATTTTAATAGTAAGAAATTGCCATTTTTCTCTTTTGCAGGGCTTGAAAAACATGACATTTGTTTAGCAGGTAATAATTGTGATTATGCTTTTGTTATGGATAACAACAGAATAATCCCACTGCAGCTGTTTTGTATTCAGGTCACATCTGCATGCGAAAATGAATTCATGGGCAGGATCAGACAGAATCGCTGGAAGTTCAGACATCAAGATGCGAGGTGTCTACATCACCATCATTCTCCAGCATCTCCAGCTGTTGCTTGGAGCCACATGTAGCTGTTTATTGAGAAAGGATTCATTTCCGCCCTGTTTCCAGGCATGGCTGGACATTGGCTCTCGGTGTGGTGAGATAATGATCCAGCGTTGGGGGCCGCAGAGAGCATTGAAGATTACACCGGCCCCCGCGGCTGGGCTCCGTCCAGCGGTCCTGCTTCTCCAGGGCTCTGTATCTTTCTTTCATCTCTCTGCCGAGTTTCTGCAGAGTTCCCGGCCAAGGACACAGCTGATGGATGCTCACAGATTAGGTAAAGGTTATCTGAACATTTTGCTGAAGTGAGTCTCTGAGGGCAAGTGGGTAGGCGACAACACAGCACAGCTTTACTGCTGCCAGGCTAATGACGACTGGCTAACTGTCTCTGCTAGCACATTTAGTGGGAAGCGTCATGTGACATTTAGTGGGAAGCGTCATGGAGGGGGAGATAAAATGTGATTAAAATGATTAAAAAACAACTTTTTTGCATGTGAGATGGAAAGTGGAGTACAGTTTCTGTCATGAGACAACATTTTGTGGTTAAAAACAAACACAAATCAGTTATTGAGTTATACAGTTATACGAATTCGTATGTCCGGGTGTTGTGGATGGTTCAGCATTTGTAGTTTGTTCCTACAGCTGTTGTTTAGATTAATGAATTAACCAAATCTATCTGAAAGAAATAATTGCTTTTTTGCATTTCATTCACTGAATGAGACGTAGCACACAAATTACACACTTCATCTTTTAAGTACCTATTTTATGCATTGTGAGGTGGAAGGGGCACTTTTTCAAAGCTGGACCTCTGTTGAGTACAAAAACATATTTTTCCCTCCATTCAGGACCTGACTAATATATTACTTTCATTATTTTAATGTCCGTTTTTAACTATGGCCATTTTCCCCCTGCGGTTACAACAGCGCAGGTCTCAAAAGACCCCAAAATTTACTCAATCTCAATCTGTGACTAAGAAAGACAGAAAGAGATCAGAGAGAAAGAGAGAGAGACCCTATAACAGACATAAAAGGAGGCAGAAAGCCAGCTTGACTGTTTTAATTGACTTTGCTACAGTGTTAATAAGGTAGATGGTTCTGTAGGCAGTGAGACAGCAGGCAAAGCTTCTGGACATAATAGGGCTCCAAAGATCACTTCCTGTCGGAGAGAACACGCAGACCTCCCCTCACCATCTGTCCTTCAGTCCGAGCGCACGCTGAGTAAATTACGCCTCATATAATGGGCTGGAGTGAAAAATCGGCCCCTCTTACAGCCTGAGTGCTGGGTTTAATGCTGGGGTTACAACATCGATCTGAAGATACTTGGCTGCAAATTGCAGAAATATTCTGTCACCACTCATCCGTCTGTGATGCACCCTAATCGCATGTAAAGTGAGTAAATATTATTGAGAAAAGGCCCCATCCTTTCCGAAGTGGCCTTATTTCAAAGTGGATTTGTTTAAACCTATGGCAAATTGATTTTATTCCTATAGGAAATTGTCAGTAAACGGCTCTAATTCTGTGATAAATTACACCTCCCGCTCCCTGCATAGGCCTGACATTGGAATAAATTGGGTTTAGTTTTTAGCAAGGTGTAAAGGGCCGGTGGTGTGATACGCTGTTTACCAGAGACTTATTAAATGACAGATAACGCAGCGGACTGTGGAATTTAAAATAAGCTGAAACGCTCTGAAAATATTTCCACTTACAGCTTGGAAATTTCGCCTCAGACGTCCGGAAATGTCAACATTGACTGTGTCAATTTTACAACTTAATTAATAAATTTGAAGTTCACGAACACCGGGTTTATATGTGTAATACCTAGCGTTTATCATTACAGACGAAATAGGAAAATTTCTTTAGAATGCATGAATACATTTCATCACTGACTTTTTGTAAAATGGATAACAATGTCTGTAAATTATATTTAAAATGTTATTTAAAAGAAAAATTAAAAACATCCAGACAAATACAATATGGTTCCAACGTTTCAGGCTTGGACAACTAACCAATCAATGAAAAGTCACATTGACCCCTGAGGTAAGATGTGTAGTCGAGAGGAATAAAGCGAGTGCGTCTCAAACACTAAGGACAAACTGGTCCCCTGGTGAGCAGCTCATCTCTGCTCAGCATGGCGGTAGGACTTGATTTTCAGCGTTTTCTGAGGGACCCCGCAAAGCAAGGCTAGGGTGGGATTGTGGTGTGAAATACACAGAGTCTGTGCTCTTTTTCGAGGGGACACACTGGGCTTGATCTAACCGTGCACATGTGAGCGCTCACTAACACATGCTCATTGTACCCAGTCGTGTGGGAAGTGGATTATTCTGCAGAAAATGTCTTGAGGATTTTTCAAAGCTCCTCAGCTTTCGTTTTTCAGAGAACCATTTGCTGTTGTTATTTGTGAGTGTGTGTTCCGAGTGCCGGAGAACAAGAGAGAGAGTTTCACTACATCTTTGTCAAAGGACAAACAGAAACATGGCAAAGCGTGAAGAAAAAAGAGGCGGATAAACATTGGCAGACCACAAATCCTGGAGGCCCCGGGGGGCATGAGCCAAGACCACGCCCACACTGGTGATGTCATGCACGGCCGTATGTAAAGAGACAGTCTGATTTTTTAAATACCTTTTTTCTAATCTATGCTTGTGCTAAAGTGTTTTATTTTTCTATATTTATGTTATTTAAAAAAATGCAACTGTGGTTTAATTTATGGTTGAACCAACTAACATTTTTAACTTGTAAGAACATTACCCAGAATGTTAACAGTCAAAGTGTCCAGTTTTTTAGATATTTTAACATTAATGTTTGACATTATTGTTCTAAGAACGCTATTCAGATATATTATATTTATTGAATTTTCATAACAATAAAAATACAACAAGACAACATCAAAACAAAAAAACAACACAAATAGCTCAGACATATTTTAGTTCTGTAATGATCTGCAACATTCAAGAAATGACCTTCTAACGCGACTAACTTTTTTTATGAGTTTGAGAGAACTTTTAAGAATTGTTAGCAAGCCCTGTTTGCTGTGATTTGACCATGATACAATACAAAAGACTCAGTGATTATAAAACACAACATACACAGAAAATCACTTTACAGGCCCCTGAAACATTTTCACATTGTCACTCCGTCATGATAATCAGCATATATTGTTTTCTCTGGCCTCTGTCTAATAATCAATTCTTAGGGCTTGTGTTAAGAGCTGTATGCGATCACTCAACAGGCAGTATCAAAGGGCTTTACTGTGCTGAATGGTCATCAATGAGACGGCACACATGCAGGTTATCAGCAAGGACACGTTCAACAATAGAGTCTTTAGTAA
Source organism: Yasuhikotakia modesta (assembly GCA_036877545.1). NCBI lineage: Eukaryota > Metazoa > Chordata > Actinopteri > Cypriniformes > Botiidae > Yasuhikotakia > Yasuhikotakia modesta. The sequence continues at coordinate 6,890 of JBAJNP010000547.1, forward strand.
AGAGCTACACGCTATTTTACATGAAGGACATTTCCTGTTGCCTCTGTTCAGTTGTTGAACGAGGGCTCAGGGCTTTATGTCTCACTGTGTTGCAATCATTTATTTATGCTAAAGTTTAGTGGTGACGTGTGTCTTTTGTAGGTCAAGCATGGCGCTTGTTACCTCACGGTTATGGGTTTGATTCTCAGGGAACACAGAAAAATGAGTGCGTTGCGAGTCCCTTTGGATAAACATGTAAGTAACATTTATTAGTTGAATTCACACCATTAAACATTTATATACATTTTTTTCAATATAAATATTCTTTATTTCCCAGTGTGATTGACAATTACAGATAAGTCATATATTGGCTTGGATTTTAAACTGAATTAACTACTCTAAATCAAAAAATAATTGCAGTAATAAAAGTAGAACTTTTTTAATGTTATATATTCTATACATCAAAAACATTACTTTTAAGTTTATAGTGGAACATTTTAAAAACATTACAGAATTAAAAAAAGTTTGAATAATATTCTTATACCAAATAATAATGTTAATATATGTGAAACTATGGACGATTGTAACGGTTTAAGAACATTAAAAATAACATTTAAGTAAATGTTTAAGAAACGTTCATACAACCTAAAACTGAGCAGTGAATTTATGTCATGTTATAATAACCAACAAAATGTTCTTATATTCCAGACAGGTGATGTGAACAATTTACAGCTTTGGGATTTAACATCATTCATATCTTGCAATGAAAATATTGTTCCTCAAGGGTGGCGGTTCTGGACAGAAGTCTCGCAGATAAGACACAAATAGGTTCTGATTGGTGTCACAGAAAGGCAAACGGAGGCCTCTGGCGAGATCCGCAGAACTTAATTAACACTGTTAATGTGCCATCAATGTGCATTTTGCGTTGGAGGTATTTCCAAACGCTTCCCTGAGAAGATAAGACGGTATGATATGAAATGTAGCTCTTTGGTTTATATGGATGAGTTTCAAATACTAATTGAGATCAAAAGTTCATTTATGGGGCATTTCGGCTGAAATAGATGAGTTGGACACCATTAGTATAATCAAAGATATTTAGATAAGGAGAGCAACAATTAAGATGATGGGTTGAAAGAGCAGCGTTGCTTTGTGTCTGTCATGCAGAACAATTTATCTCAGTATCACTTATTACAAATAATTCTGAAGATTACCAAATTGCACAGGTGAAATTGGGTCTGAATTTCACCAAACATCTGAAGATTAAAACCATTATTGCCTGCAGAATGTTATTGACAGTTTCATAACAAGAGCCGGTGACTCTGTGAACTTCTGTTACAGTCATTCAACATAGGCATGTAAATAACACTGAAAACATGTATTGTAACAACTGGACACATGGAGAATGTTTTCTTTGTTACAGAACACATAAAGCTGCAATCTGTGAACTTCGTATCTCTACCACCATCTCTGTTTGAAACATAGAATTGCAGGTAACTTTACATAGAAAATGAAAGCCAAATAAAGCCAAACTGATATTTCCAATCAAACTCAAACCAGAGAGCTCATATTATTAATAATTACTATAAACTTACTGTAGGGAATTGAGGTAAGGAGATTATTTTGAACACTGATCTGTTATATACTTGCCAAATATAACATTTTTTGTTCATTTTCAGATTGCAGCTTTAAGTATTACCTTTTTTTTCTGAAGGGGTTTAAAGCCAATTTCTGCACCACTAGCAACAAGTAAACAGTAATTGTTATCTTGTACATTTCCCCCCATCCATTGGTCAGACAAACATATAGCCCCGTCACAAACGCACTTTGATAAAGACAATGTTGCGTGATGAGGACAGTTTGCATATCACAGTGTTCAGGAGACCGTTCAGAAAAATCAAACTACAAAATGGTTTGTTTATAGCCGTCTCCGTACATTAAGCTTAGATATGACATTTTTTAATTTTTAATTATACATGTCATTTTAATAGAAAGCTTTTCTCATGCATTAAAGAAATCTCTCACAGTTTTCCCACCATGGCTTTTTAAACATCTCATGATCAGAGCATTTTTCTTTCTCCGGTGTCCTTGACTCACTGAAGTGACAGAAGATACATGAAGCTAAAATAAAACTGCTTGCCTATGTGTGTTTATGACCCTGCCAGTCTTCATATGCACTTACAGAAAATTCAATTAATTCACAAAGTGTAATCAAAAAAACTGTTTGCTTTAGGCTAAAAGCTCACGGTTTTGTAGACTCATAAATCATTATGTAAGTCTCTTAGTCTCAAAGCACAATGCAACATTACAACCGGAGCGCTTGCTGAAAAACAGCTTAGACTAGTGGACCTCTCCACAAGATGATGAGTGAAAATGAATTTAATCAGAGTCCTGTGGAGAGATTTCTCACTTCTGTTCCCGCTCGCATAACATCCCTGTCCTTTTTGGCCCCTGGAGAACTGAATAGGTGTGGAGGAGTCTTTGAATGTTTGTTTCTATGGTTACATATGACAGAAAATGGATGCAGGACACAACATCCTCCCAGTGTCTCTTTTGCAGAACCTTCACCTCAATTTCTACAGCAGGAGACCGGAGGGACGAACAAGCAAAGGTCATTTCAGCGAATGCGTCCTGCGTTCTCCAGCATCATCTCAGCATTGTCTGTGCTGTTTTACCTGCGTCTCCAGTAAGCCTGAAAATGTTTCACACTCACTTCAAACATAGTATTTCACGCCGTCTGGTGCGCCGGGCATCTACACGGGACGTCTGCCTGCATTCAAAAACAGCTAGACACAATGAAACAGCACAAGCCCTCAAGATGTGTTTTAAACTTCTGAATTTACTATAAGATAAATAAAGTGTCTGTCTGTCTGTGTGTTCAAAAAACCAAACTTTATTTAAAAGTTTAATGATTGGTTATTAGAAGAGTTTATATATTAGTCTAAATATTACTGCCACTTTATGTACATTCACTGCACACAGTACATAAAAACTCTACATCAGCCAATCAGTTTACTGTTCGCTCCAATGAGAAAGTCTTTAACACTTGTAGAAGACTGTGTGCAGTGTGTATGTGTGCAGTGTGCATGTGTGCAGTGTGTATGTGTGCAGTGTGTATGTGTGCATGTGTGCAGTGTGTATGTGTGCATGTGCGCAGTGTGCATCAGACGGCTGAACAGACTGTGGGTGGGCCATGGGCATGATGTCTGAAGATGAGGCTATCATCTGTCCACTGCTGCCTCAGGCCCTAAATCTTATATCTTACAACTCGATCAAATGTAGTTTTCATGCTTCAAGTGCACAGTATCAATATGCAAATTGGGACGCAGCCCGTCTCTTGACATCAAATGTCAATTTGATGGAACGTCCATCTCTCTCTCTCTCTCTCTCTCTCTCTCTGTGCGGTTAATTATGTCGATCTATAGGGCTGTTATTCAGGCAGACTAACCTTGAGCACTCAGGAAATGCCTAATTAAATCGTCTAATTTTGTGGAGCATGTGTGTGGAGATGATATGTAATTTAAAAGGAGCAGCAGATGGTCTCGCCTTAAAGGGCGCCCCCTTTTTCTCCAGGCGGCTGGAGGAGAAGCCAGACAAGCACATTAGACGTCTTTAAACGCCTTTAATTTATCCGACAGGCCGTCACGACGACCAACTTAAAAGTAGGAGAGCGTGAAACAGCCGTTAATAGAAATCCAGGGGTTTTTATCTCTGTGGGGAAAGAGACGCGCAGCTATGAAACAGGATCACGTACACCTCGTTCCTCTCCGTCGACGTGAGCAGGTGTCAGCCCTGTGTTCACTAGTGTGTGTTTCATGCTCCATTTTACTTTCAGTCTTAACCCTTGTGAAAGTTAATGAGAAGTGGGTTAAGTCTGTGTAAATACAGTTAATTGCGTGTAATTATGAGCCTGCTGCATCTTCAGAAGGGTTGCGCTCTCATTGTGGAGGCCCTCTTACACCATGTTTTCTCAAAGTGTATTGGCTGACGTGGGTGAAAGCATCAGCCAATCAGAAGTCTCCAATTTAAATAGAACCATTGATTTATTTTTAAGAGTTATAGCGGTTGTCACTTGTGAAGAAGAACGGAGGAATGTGTCTCTCCCTATGTTGGTTTTTAAAAATTCAGCCTGTTTATTTATTGATGGTATATTTTGTGTTTACTTCAGAACAGTCTTATCCTCTGTCAGAATAATATTCATGAATTACGAAGAGACATTGACTCAAGATTAGGCAACACAAAACAAATATTTGCAGACTTACGAGCATCTAACACATATGCCAAGCTGACAGTGTTTGTTGAATTGTATATTTTGTTTGTAAGCACAATCTGAACTGAATTTTATGTGGGTGGATGGCAGGGCACTTTAGTTATCCTGCCTGGCTAACACGGTTGTTCCAAGAACATTGGCTTTAAGCATTTAAATGTTCTTTAAGCATTCTCTCAACGTATATCAAATGTCAAAAACTTTATTCTAAAGTTGGTTAATGGTTTAAAAACAAAATTACAGTATATTTAAATACCAATATTAATAACCAAGCAAAATTGTTAATACAATGTTTAAAATAATGGATGTTTTGAACAGAGCTGGTCCATTTAAAATATCATTTTTATCATCTTTGTTAGATAACGAAAACGTTGGAGAAACGTTCTTACAACCTAAAATTGTTGTGTGGTTGCTAGTGCCTGTAAAATTCTAAACACAGAAGATTAATGTGGGGCAAAATGTTAGGAACTGACAGCCTCAGTCACAATTCACTTTAATTGTTTTGGAAAAAGATGAAAACTTATGGTGACTGAGGCTGTCAGTCTGTAATATTTTCCCTTCCCTGTTTCAAAGAAGATATAAAGTTATGTGGCGTTCAGAACAACACGAGAGTGAGTAAATGATGACAGAACAGTTATTTTTTAGTGAACTATTGCTTCAATACTGTGGATTAGGGATTGGAAATGCGATGCTCTCTGACTGATATTGTTGCAGTCCTGTTTGCTTTCCCTCAGCTCTGATGAAATTCAGCTCTGACACGGAGGGCTGCGCTCTGTGACACGCTGGCCTGTAATTTGTGCAGATCAGTCCTTTGTGTGAAAAAACCCGGCAATCACCAGATCAAATTAGACAAGCAAGAGTCCAAAGACCACACAGCATCTCTGAGCAGCATCTCTGAGAGCATTACTGCATGAGCAGAGACACGTGGTGAATGCTAAACCAAACACTTCCTGTCCCAGATAATGACAGGCAGAGTTGCGCTGCTAACGCTCCATGCGTACGACTTCTCCAAACCACATGTATTGATGAATTGAATCCTGTGTTTATTCACTCACTCGTCTTCATTTTAGAGCAATGAGATGCACAGTTTTAATTGTGTTCAAGGTATCTTGTTCTTTTATGCAGTCCAGACATTTCCAGTCCCAGAGGCCTGTGGCACAAACATGCAAATAAATGTTCTCAATGGAACGTTTTTGTAACATTGCCTTGTGTTTGTTCTGTCATGAGAATAAGGCTCACGAGTTACTGTTAAATGCCATGTCAGATAATTACAGCGTTTTTAGTTGTTTAATAGAAGATTGTGGCAAAAGGCTGGTTGACCTGGTGGTTACTGTGTAAAATGCTTTATTCAACTGTATTCCAAATAACAGAGGAAAATAACTGTTGTGGTTGTTAACAAAAATGTCAACAACAAGAATAATGTAGCAAAATCAGGCTTGATGTGATTGTTTTCTTTGCCAACCTTTAGACCACAGAAAAAACACACTTCACAAGATGTGATTGTCTGACTGACATGTAAAATATTTTTATATGCAACAAGCATTTAGATGGTGACTGAAAGGATTGTGGTTGGGCAATTTTCAGTCTGTGGGCATGGCATCCGAGGTTGACACCACGTTGCACCTTAGCTACCCAGATAACAATTTTATTTAATTTTTATCAAATTTTAGTTGTAAGAATTTTAACAGACATTTCCAACAAAAAACATAAAAGGTTGTTTTAAATGTCTTAGGACTGTAAAAATGGTTTTGGACCATGTATTGACGATGTTTTATGTTACGTTTTAAAAATGTTTTATAACCAAGAAACACCAACATCAATACATGGTCCAAAAAACATTTTCAACAGTCCTAGGACATCAAAAAACCTTTAAAAACGTTTTTGTTACTTACAAACAACTTAAGAATAATGTTTTTCATATATGATACATAATGTTACATAATTTCTACTAATGTTACTTCAACTTTTGTGTAATCATTTAAGAGAATTCTTGGAGAACGTTTTCTGAGAACATTCCCTGTTAGCTGGGTACCCTAAATGCAACTTACAGTTCAGAGATGTATTTTAATGTCTAATTTATTCATATTATTTTGATGAATCATTTTCATTATGTTGAATGTTCCCTTTGTTGATGTTTATTTTGTATACATCTTCCAGTCCTCTCAGCATCACGGCTGTAAATCTTTTGGCTGTCTCTCAAAAAAATCAAGTGCGCACTTATCTTGCCCTTTTAAGAGAGATTTGTTTTTCCCCAGTGAAGGTAAAGACAGGCATTAGCGCTCATCCTAACTCTTCTTTCTCTCTCAGACGCTGTTTGCTTTTGGTTTGGGTACAGCTGGGCGGAGAGCAGTGGGCGTTGGAGACTGGGTGAGCTAATTGGGCCTGAGCATAGCTCTTAATCCCCATCTAACTCATTAGACAGAGAAACAAACAGGGCCGCTTAGAGAGAGCCTATAATTAAGAGATCTGTGACACCAAACCCTTTGTGACACGCACCTGATCCAAACACGTCTGTCAAAACAATCCCCTCTCTTTTTGTTTCATTTTAGCTCGCTCGCTTTTTTCCCAGCCCGTATTTCTCCTCATCTCACCTCGAGTTCTCCTCCTTCATCCCTCCGCAGAAGAGTGACATATTGACTAATGAATCCTCAAAGCGCTTGGCTAATGCCATCTCCAATGTGTAATTTAATGATCGCGCACGAACACACACACTCCGTCACTTCTCTCCTCCGTCATCATAATCCCTTTCTTTCACCAATTCTCTTTCTTTTCTCAATTTGAATCGCGTGTGATAAGAGCCGACATTAATCCTGACTGTCGGAGAGCCACGGGCGCCTCCCGATTCACCCTCGGTGATGCGATGTGCAATATTTACACACGGCAATCAGTGTGTGGAGACTCTGTTCTCTGCAGGGCTACAGATTGTATCATTACAGTTTAGCATCAAGCATCCATCAGTTCATGATGCCAAATTACTGTTTGCAAACATCAGCCTTGCCCTCTGGTCAAATTTGTACTGTGACAGCTACTGCTTGGGAAGGGATTTAACTCACACGCACTGATAACAAACGCACACACACACACACACACACCTGATCAGCACTTTTTGTCAATATGAACAGAATTAAACCACATAAACATGTTTTAAATTAAAACCATACACAGTGGGAGCCAAAGGCCCAACGCTTGTGCTTAAGATTTTGACTCACTGTCGCCATCTCTGTATGAAAATAATATTGCAGGTTATTTTTCACACTTGACTGCACTTACAGGTCAAACTGACATTTCTTAGGAAATTGGAAATTTATTTATATTATAAACTTGCAGGTGTAAAAAAGGAGATCGTTTTAAACACAGAACTGTTTTAATGATTATTTTCACCCAAACAAAATTATGAATTACAGTTTTAAAATCATATCATTTAAAACAAAAGCATTTGTTATAAATTATATAGTCAGCACAACAGTATGAGTGCAACCTTTATTTTATGATGTTTAAAAACTATGATTTTCAGGTGGATCCCTGATTTTCGCTGGAGTTTTGGAAGAAAGAAAAACAGACGCATGCTCATGTAAGCTGTGTGAACGTGAAAGGAGACAGATGTACCATTGCTCAGCTGTACAAAGGTTTCTGTGTTCCTTTAATTTATTTATATACTTCATGAATGTGAGCACAGCCAGTACATGTCGTTCAGAGACAGCGCTGGCCTCAAGGAACAGTCAGATGGGATGAATTAATGGTGCATCTGTACACAGAGGTCTAACTTCTGCCACAGGCTGTAAGTCCAGCTCTCCCGCCAGTCAGTCTTGTATTATCCAGGAAAGCACGGCTGGTTGACACAGAGATCAAGGCTGAAGCACAATTATTAATTCAATAGTACTGTAATCGCCCTGAGAAACGCTCTCAACTCTCCTGTGCTGTGCTGAAAGTTCAGACTGATGCATAATGTTTATAAGTCAGTTGCTTATAGTGTTTATGCCAAATTATGCTTATAGATTGTTGTACATTGTATATTGGGTTGAGTTTTTGTTGCAGCTATGAAGTCACTCAAAAGTGCATTAAAATGCAATTGTGTGCATTCACCTGTTTACTTGTATCATATCTGCATTACTTGCATTCATATCTAATCATTTTGAAGGGTTTTTTTTAAATATATTTTGTTGAGCAAGTGTTTTTAATTATTAATACAATTTGTTTTGAATTGCCTTAAATTTTAAGCACAGTGTCTTCAACAGTTTCCTGAAGGTTAGCATGATCTCTGATTATTGCATGGGATTCGTGTTTGTTAGGAAATTTGATTGCGTTTCATTTCATTAAATCTAACACCAATGAAAGAACTACAAAACCCAGTGTACCTGTTTCAGACATCTTTATTTGTCTTTGACCCATTTACAAGTGTTCAGAATTACGTAAAGCACTTACAGTTTATCATGTCTAAAAATAAACGTTGTGGAAAGTCTGTCACAGACCCAGAACAATTCACAGAATCTGAAATCTTACAGTTAGCACCAGGTAAGAGCTTTGGCACAGTATAACCTTAATCAGCCTTAGGAATGAATAAATTACCAAACCATTTGCCTCCATTAGCCTATGCAGATGAGTCTTACAGAGAAAATTCACCTGACCTCCTCTTGGGAAGCAGCTGCCATTGATGGAGGACAATCCAGCCTCATTTAGCTTCAAATTACCCCGAGAACTATAACATCCACCATCGTCTTCAACATGCTTGATTCCCCTCCCGCTTTCAGCCAATCACAAAAGGCCTTTAAGCGCCATATTTCTGATATCGTATTCTCTCAATAAGTGCAATTTTATGGTCAGTTGACTGGTAGTAATGGTATCTCAGAAGACTGATTAAGTTCATTAGCTTCAGCGCTCAGGACACACAGCAGAGCGTTGAACATTTCCATCCCACCCTCTCAATCTTTTCTCTGCTACATTGCTCGTGTCCTACCGCACAACAGCTGCCCGTGATCAACGCTATATTGATAAAAATGAGATTCACGCGCTACGAAGCGCTTTTTCAAATAAATCACCAATGAAGCCACCAAACTGAAGCTTCTGTAGTCATTTGTCTTTCAGTTATGGAGAGAAATGAAGCAAACATTTTTAATTAGGGAAAAGTGGCATACGTTGCGGTAGGTAAGATGTGGTGAGATGCGTCGCCTCTTCAATCTAGTGAAACTGGGTTTAATTTTTTCACAAGGCCATATTGGGTGTTCAGAAATGTCACCATAATAAAAATATGTACCATGCTTTAAACGTTTATAAACATTTATAAACAGATTTATTAGATGTAACATTCTGACCCAAATTGTAGCTGTGGGGTAAAGTGTGCCAGATGTTTTGGGTTAGCTGTGGCTCGGCCTATAGTATAGTGCAGTGCAGTACAGTCTACATTCAAACACATTTACATTAACCTCCTTGAAAAGCTTAAAGTGGGACCAATTGTATTTAAGTATTTAACTGAACACCGACAAAGAAAAACACAATTCAAATTCAAAGCAAATGTTCAAAGAATTCAAATTTCCATAATGACTGGAATGTTGTTTTATGAAGAATGTAGATATATAGACTGTTTATATTTACCCTAAAAAATATGATAACTCTAGTTTACTTACAGCAAATTCTATAATCGTGTGGACAATAAAAGAAAAATAAGCTTGTTTTCAAAGGGTTTTATTAATTTTCATTGGCATAATCCAGGTCAGATTTTCAAATATATTGTATTAAAATAATGTATATAATTATAAAGTATAAACACAGAACCTTAAAACTGAGTTACAAGGTTCTAAAAACTTCACATGCCACATTCAAATTCAGTCATTTCTTCCCATTGTTTAAATGACAGAAATTTTCCCTGTCTTTCATTTCCTTTACACACGCGAGCCGTTCTATAGTCTTATCAAAAGACAGTAAAATCACTTCCCCCTTTTCAGACTACGCTGTCTTCCAAGGTAACCTTTCCAGTAAAAATCTTCTGCCTCAGAGACTTATTGTATGAATTCACTGACGTATTAAACCGCATATTTGCTCATTTCAAGCCGCTCTCGTATGCATCGCACATGCATTTTCATGAGAGGCCTGCATGCTTCCACGAATATAAGCTACTGTGTCTCAATTAGAAGATGGTTTTCAAAAAGACCTCGGGTAGCACAATATCAATATGTGAAAATGAGTAATCCCATATTTTGGGGGTGTGGAATCCATAAGAACGACAATCAAAGAGCAAATTGATTAATGCGTTGTGGGAAAATTTGCGAGTAGGCGACAGAACGTTGCTCTGCCTGCGCTTAACTTAACTGTAATGGCGAGATCAGAGCCATTAAAAAGGGTGTAAAGTGGTTCCTAATCCATCCAGACTGTAATTGCGTATTAACAAATTGGCCCTAAAATGTTAATGTGCGGTTGGCCAGCAGCTGCGGGTGTGTTGATTAACATGTTGTGCTTAATCTTCCAGGTCAGTGTGTGACGCTGTTTGAGGTCTGAGGTCTGACTCGCATCCGGTCTGGCTCTTCTGGTCTGGCAGAGAGAAGAGAGATGGCCCAGAAACAGTTTGAACTGGTGAGTTAGTGAACAACAATCTGACGTTTATCAAAGCTGCAATCTGAAAACATTAGAATCTCTATCGCCATCTCTGTTTGAAACATGAACATGCAGGGAGTTTTTTTTTTATATAAATAGTTGTTCTAAACAACTTTGGTGCCCTACATGTTACTGTAGGACTATTCAGCATAACAAAATTTAATGGTGCAAAGGTTGTGGATTCAACACATGCTGATAAAACAGGGCAAAAGCATCTGCCACATACATACACATAAAGGTACATTTTATAGATCTGTGGTTGTGAATTAGTGTTCCTTGCAAAACTTCCTACAATGATGGTGCATTGATCTGCTTTTACCTTTTTGTTTTTATAGACGCATGGAGAGCCCTTTTCCAAAACAACTGTTTATAGTGATAAAAACACCTGCCAGTCATTATCTCAGTGAGTGTGTGTATATAACACAAAACCACGTGATCTGAAGGGTAAGTGCATGAGACATGTTTGTAACGCTCCAGTACAAATGTACCTGTGATGAGCAACACCTTTGGTGATTCCTGAGTTGCCCATAAATCCTTAACTCACACAATTTCTATCAAGTATTGCTACCAGCACAGTAAACAAATTTATTAGGCCATAATCTCCAGCTCAATTCACGTGGGCTACAATTTGTGCCAAATAACAACAGTGTACATTTATTTTACCTGCACAGAAGCGTCTACTCCTGAATAGCTAAAAATATCGCCATTCTTTAGGCTTCATTTGTTACTCCATTACGTTTTTGTGGGACCGTAAAAACGAGAGGCCATCCAATTGAACCGACCATCAATTCTTGTCCCAAAATCATTGAATAATGCAAAAACTGGAGCTGCAGATATTGTCTACTAAATAAGCCTCAGATTTAGGCAAAACGAATGCAACGAAGACAAACGAACTCTGTTTGACCCGCGGCGTGGATGCAATACTCGGTTGCCGTGGCAATCTGATGCCTTTCCCATCACAGCAAAGCCTTGATGTCGCAAAATCTGGCGATCCGGCCTTGGCCCCGTGACTAAACGCATCTCTCCTCATTCCCTCCCACCGTAGGAGGAGTTTCTCAAGGTTACCCTTTAAGCATTGTCCGCTTTGTACCGTTTCCACTCCGTGTGCTGTCTAAGTGAACATCATAAATTTATCATCAATTTATTTTAACTTTATTTCTCACTTCATTAGTTTCTGGGGCACGGTGGGAAGGGGAGGGGTACGATACGAGAGTCTCCTATGAGAGTAAAAATGCAATTTCACAGTCAACTTACACTGAGGTATTTTACACAACAACAGAGTGAAAAAAACACAGGAGCTCTACAAGAACACTGCAGTGTGTTATCAGACACCAGCGAGGAGGGAGTCGTGGAAAATAAAGTGTTTACTAGAGAGCGCTAAATCTTTTTAAACACTGCCAGTAAAACCGCCACAGAACCGATCTGGACAAATGTGATAGGATCTGTCCCAATGTGATATTGTACTGTTCTGTTTAACAGTGTGTGTGTTTTTTAAAGACATTTGAACATTCTCCATCACCCAGAATTTATCAAACCACATCGTATGAAGATGCATCAAGTTAATAACGCAACAAAACAAAGATCAACTTTGGAAGGTAATCATCATTTCAAACTTTACTTGATAAATATGTAAAATATCTTACAAATTTGTGCAGAAACATATGAACATACAGGCAGCCGTTATACGGCGAATCGGATCGCACTAATGAAGGAATCAAAACATCATTTATTGCAGCAGCTTCACATCACTCGCTCCGGCACGCACTCTTACGTACACGCTGGGAAGGCAAAGACATGACAGGGTCTGATAGATTCTTCCCGCTTCATTACCTTCAGTCTTTCAAAGCATAACATACGTCCCCATCAAAATCAGCTAGCAGCTAATCAAACGGAGGCATATTTAAGCACTGCTGGAGCGCTACAGAAGAGAAGAACTAAAGAAAACAGACTCATTTGGATAAATATCATTCCCTTAAAAACCAGTGGATATTTGGCACACCTGAAAAACATTAAGTAAAATGCTCTTTATGACATCATCACAAGTGGCATGCTGGGTAACAGAAATAAAACAGATTAACATGGACTTTGCAAGTGTTGTCTTTCAGAAAGGCAGAACAGAACTGTCCGTCTCTGGTGGACTAGAAGTGAAGGCTGACGTCACACTGATGTGATTGTCTTAGTTTTAGCGCTAGCGTGTTAGTCCGCTACAACGCTTTTCACGGTTGTCCGCTAACTGCAGATTCAGGGCAAACACATCTGTCCATCTCAGAGTTTGCTGTTCTTTTGGAATTGTGACACCAGACTCAGCACCTGCTCTGAGGCCTTGATGACTCGATTCTGCAGGTAGGCGGCGCTGTTTTCGCTGGTCTCGTGCAGGAAGTAGCGGTAGTTAACCATAATGCCGCAGGAGTTGGCGATTCCCCGCGGGCTGGTGTCCGCTTGCCAGTTTAGCCTCCACATGGTGGCACCGTTCTGAAGGTGAAAGTTAGCCACGGGGTTTAGGGCATAACCCCGTCGTTTCTCTCCATAGAGGTACCAGGCGCAAAGCCGCATTAGCACAGGTTCGAGAGTACGGACCAGGCGTTCAGAGCGAATCCACTCGCTGGAGCTGATGAGTCTGCGTAGGGCCTCCAGGGCTGGGGGTCCGGGGGCGGCTCCCGTCACGTCCTCCACCAGCTTCCATTCCTGCTCAGAGAGGAGATCTATCGCACGTCCTTCCTTCTTCTGCTGGGCCAGAGCTCCGTGAAGCCACAGGGTGAAGCCCGGTATGGGGGATAAACTGGAGAACTGGGCCATGTGGGGAAACTCACTCTGTAAGGTAAACAGAGACAGTTAGCACTCATGTACGCTTGTGTATCTGTATGTTGTAAGAGATTATTGAATCAGGAGTCACAATTTTTGCACAGGCTAGCAATAGCAAGCAAATGTATACAGCTATTTTATGCTTGCAAAATAGCAGCTCAGGGTTTGACTTTATTTTTAATGTATGTTTATATGCACATTTTGTGCATGTATCTATACCACACATACCACTCAATTTTTCCCTCTTTATTTCCTATTCTACACACTCCATTTGTACCAATTTAAAAGCCTTGTTGAACAAGTCCACTGTCTCTCTCTTATCCCCCACAAGGGCAAGGACACACTCGTTTTTTCTCTCTTCTGTCCACATTCAACGAGGAAGAAGCACTGAACAAACCAAACGTGTCAGACTGGCCCCAGAGGACAAAAGATTTGAAGCTTTCCACATCTCCAGTCCATCACACTTCCCTATTTCTCTCTCTCTCGCTCTCTCATTCTTTGCCGTGCATCATTCCTTCATAGAGGCAATAGAGAAAGAAGATAAGCATGTCCACGGGTCACTTTTCATTCATCAACTCAATTTACTGTAAAACATCGGTCAGCAACTTTAAAGCTACGGTGAGGGAGTTAAAAGAAAGTACGAATGAGGACAGAGTGAACGTGAGATAAAAAGTGAGTGTAGAAACGGCCCCTCGAGTATTCTGCTGAAAGACAAGCTAACCCTCCTTCTGTTCTCCTAAATCACACCGTGACCTTTCTCCACCTCTTTTTCTCATCTATCATCCATCCATCATGCGGATCCTTCCCCTGTGGCAGGTGAGTCACCTATCGTCTTTCCTCAATGCTAGGATAAGCTTCACTCACACAGGTACTTAATACTTTCAGAGCAACTTTACAGCGCTAATGTAGCCGCGATTGACACAAGACACCGTTACTGTACAAACAGCTCACTGGTAACCACAGCTACTACTGAAACAGTTACTATGGTAACTTGGTATTAGCCACCACTGTAAAAATGTTTAAATGCTAAAATACAGAAAAACCTTTTTGCTTTTTAAGCTTTAATGAGTATTAAACTTTGGTGCTACAAACCTTAAACCACACAAGATGGCTGAAATTACCGTTAAGAAGCATATAAGCGCAAGAAAAACATTTTATGAAAAACATCTTTATGAAAAGTTCCTACACCCAATACAAAATAAACTATAAACACCTTAGCAACCATACAGCAATTGTGTTATGAACTTATGCTTTTACAGTAATGACCAAAATATTTAAATATTTGTTAGAAACTACAGTGATGGTAATGCGGATAATAAAAGGGACATTAGATCAATCGTGGGTTGAAACAAAGGTAAAGTTCTATACATTAAGATTTACACCATCTGCAAAGCTATACAAACCCAGCATGTCAACATGTACAATTTGCATAGAATGCAATCTATCAACTCTCCATATTCACCTCCGCTCACCGAAGCCCTTATTCTCTCATGTCTCATTTGACTGAGAGCTCTTTACCAGGGTTAACCTCTAATACACAAGCAGCCACCCAGCACTTTGTTTCTGCAACATTTCCACTGAAGCAAAACTCATCTGATTCTATAAACCTGAGAGCCTCGTGGGTTTCTCTGCCCTCTATTTAATTCAGGCTTCATCTAGTAAAGAGGCTGTGACATGCCATGTGTCTCTCTCCACACGTTATTGACGGTGACAGCTGAAATTGTATTAGTTTTCCTGCTTTTTTCCCACCTTTTCCACCTTAGTCAGTGAGTCAGTGATTTTTTGGGCCAAATTTGGCTGTAGGTGGCACTGTGTGGCAACGAGATTAAAAGGAATTAAACAGGATAGTTCACTTAAAATTAAAAATTCTGTCATTATTTACTCATCCTTATGTTGTGCTAAACTCATATGACCTTTCTCCTCCCTAGAAAACAAAAGAGGAAGTTACACAGGCTTTAAGAAGAGACATAATTCAGTTTCCTTGTACGGAGAAAGAGATAAGGTGAAAAGAGACTCAGGTTAATAGTCCTTAACATTGGAATGGAGCAAGAAATGTCCTTAACAAGGAATTTCACACGTGCAAAACACACATGATCACGCATGAAAAATTATTTACCACGTGAATTGACATGGGATTCACATGACAAGATTTCAAAACCACACATTACACATCGGATCTGTGTTTTTACACATGTAACATTCATGTGGACATTTGAGAAGAAAACTTGTGAAATGGGAAATGTGATAATAGAGGTGTTTTTATATGTGAGATCACAGGTTTTTGCACATGTGGAATTTCTGTGTATACTATTAACAACATGAGGATCAGTAGATAATGAACGATTTTATTTTGTTCTACAAAAGACAAAAAAGAGAGACAGTGGTTCTACATTACAATTGTCCCCTTTTATGTTTAATTCAACATAAATCGGCTCCTAAAATGTTTTCTACATGATATGCAGTAATTTTTATACAGCTTTAGTGAACATTAAAAAATGTAATAACCAACAACAGTTTTTATTTGCATTTCAGTATTTGCATTTTCATTCCTTTAAAATGCTGTTCTCAGTAATTGTGGGTGTGTCTACCTGCAGCTCTCGGACCACCCTCTTGATGAGGTAATTTCCAAGCTCCACCCCCTGCAGCCCTGCCTGAGTGGCAGAGATGGAATAGAAGATGGCCGCATTGATCTTGTTCACGTCCTCGTCGGCGTCTAGAGTGGCAAACTCTCTCACAATACTCTGAGAAAATAACAGACACAGTAAATTAATAGACTGACCCTGGACTCACTGGAGGCAGTGGAGAAGCCAAACAGATGGTGGCAGAAACATTTTGGGCACAGTCTAAAGGCACTTTTATCCCCTTTTAAACTCCACCACGGTGTGTCTTTTGGGGTCCCACCTGCCTAGAGGATACAGTATCTGTACAACATGGTCTCCTCATATGTCTGCCAAGTTTCCTCTTAGCGGCTACCCTGGTGTCTAAGGAATGGGAAATCACATGTAAGGAATTTATTGATTCTGGTTTCAGTTCAGTTTACACTAACAATTTTGGTTCCAGTTCAGTCTCTTTTCAGGTTTTGGTTCTGATTCTGTTTCTACTTAAGGGTTCTGGTTTGATCAGTGATTGTTTTAGTGTTCTTTACAATTTAGCATCATCACTGAATAGATTCAGGAAACATTTTCAGAGCATAAATGTCATGAAAATGAATTCAACATTTAATAAACAATGTCACGAAAAGCCATTTTCCCATGCATACAGCCAATAGCGCATTGATTTTGCATGCGGTATTGCTGCACTCCAGCATTGTCTGTTTTTCTGCAGAGATGTTTATTTTGCACTAGATGTTACTGATGTTTTTCAACCAGAATTTCACCTCAGGGATAAACAGTCTGAGTTTAAAGTCAGATCATCCAGTCATCACCTATTCTCCTTGAAGGGTAACAAGTGCAGTTTCCATTAGCATTTACCTGGATGTTATTTGCGATCTCTTCAGTGAGAGCAACGTGCAGAACCACCAGTGGTTCTCCAGGCATGGACGCGTGAGTGAAGGCGTAACATCTCCGGTACGGCCCGACCCTGCGTTTGATATCCGTCCAATTCCGCACGGGATGGACGGCTTCATACCTGTAAGAACAAACGGTGAGAAACTGCTCAAAGGTGGCGGGGGAACAGTGAAGCACGAGAGATCTTACTGGCTGATCTTCTGAAGGATCTCGCATGGGGACTGCCACGTGATCCTTTCCAGACGGAGCAAACCAACGGAGAACCATTCGGACAGAAGGCTCTTCAGAGTGCTGTTCAGATCCTAACACACAGAGGTACACAAACGCAGAAAGATGAACACACAAAAATCACAGTTTTAAAATAGAGCTGTAGTCCTCTGCTGAAACGAAACTAAACAACGATTTAAAAATCACAGAAGACAGCGTAGAAATGTATTTACATTTGATATCTATATCAGACGCTTATTAAATTGTGCACCCAGCTAACAATTTCAGGTTGTAAGAGGATTTGTAGAGGAACAAGTGTTACAAAAAATAAGTGCAAAACATGTCCCCTTTGATATGATTTACAGGCAAAACAACGATTTACATAAATTGTTCTCCATACAGCTGTGATCATAATGGAGCTTAATTACAAAGTGTGTGTCAAGATAATTAATATTTCACAGAACCTGTGAACCAACGCCACCAACTCTGCCTCTGCCACTTCATTTATACTGCATACAACACATTTAGTGCCTCTGGGTTCCCCTTGCAGTCTGAGCGTCTGTTTATGTGCTGGGCTGTTGCTCTCGTTAGAGTTCAGGGAGTCTGTATTAAAGTCCATACGAGGACGGTGAAAGATTTCTGAGGTGCATTTCATCAAAGAACCGCTCGTTACCACATGAGATATGGCACCGCACTCTCCAGAGGGTCAGATTTCTTTCATAATGGCGAAATATCTGGATGCGCCAATACGATGCATGCGCTCACAGTAATGGCTCGACTATCAACCAAGGCCTCACAAACGCATCTGCGCATCCTCCGCCCTCATCCATAGGTACGACACGTAAAAACTGACCTTACTGTATTGCATCGGCTGTGTCTGCGAGTGTTTTCGTTTAAGCATTTCACGCACGCTTCCCCCAAAACGCCCCTTTATATCAGCGCACATAAGCGCAGAGGCGGCCCCCGCTAAGTGAGGTGTTTGTACGGGTATGTAGAAAATAACCAAGTGGCGTTAGGATGAAAGTGTCCCGGGTCTGAGCTAAACCAAACAAACAAACAAAATGGGAATCGTAGCATTTGTTGTAATCAGGATTCCTGCCAGGAAAAGCGAGTCAGTAGGGATTGAACTAGAGATGTAGTCCATAGCGTTTTGGTTTTCTGTCGATCTCAGCTATACCAAGTGCAACCCGTTGCCCGCGGTCCGGTTCCGCTTAACTTTAAACTCATCAAATCCTCTCTGGTCTGGGAAATAACTTCTAAGCATTTATTCGATGCTCTACCTTCAAATACAGCGCAGCCAAAAGCATTTATAATTCCTCACCCAGCAGAGTTTTTGTATTTGCTTACACGGCTAAATTTACTTTGGGCCAAGCAAACTAAGTGCAACCCAACTTTGATATGTGCATTGGTGCCGGCGGCCACAACTTCACTCAAAAGTGCCACACTTTCATTTTTTATGTTTTCTTGTGTGCATAAAGGAGGGGAAGATATCT
This sequence comes from Yasuhikotakia modesta, assembly GCA_036877545.1. Taxonomy (NCBI): domain Eukaryota; kingdom Metazoa; phylum Chordata; class Actinopteri; order Cypriniformes; family Botiidae; genus Yasuhikotakia; species Yasuhikotakia modesta. The sequence goes on from JBAJNP010000547.1 coordinate 25,726, forward strand.
GGCTCACGCCAAAGCTGGGCATCACGGCAGATACGCAAAGAGATCGCAGGAGATTAATTTCACCAAAGGGTTTGGAAAAACCTTTGCCGTGCTGAAACTTCAAAAAGGAAAGTGATCGGGACTCGAGCAAAAATGTCACAGAGGTGTCAGTGGCTGCACCTGAACAGAGCCTGAAATTGGGCGTTTGACATTCTCCGATTTTTCCGACGTGACTGAAAAGAAAAGTCCTGGCAGGTGCGAACGGAGCAAATCTGACACTAAAGGAGAATCTATCCGTCATTAAACCCAAAAGCTGCATTTACATTAGGTGCATAAGAGAAAATACGTTTAAGGTGTTAAATGTAGCTTATTAAAATCCGAGGGAATAAATTAGAAATGACCTAATACTGACACAAAATGCTTTAAACTACAAAGGTTTTAAAAAACTGAAGAGAGCAGGTAACATCTCACGAATTGTCAGTGTTATGTAAACATCTTATACATAAATATTAAGAAAAACGTGCAAATAAATTACATTTTACATAGAATGACTCAAATTTTCTGGACCATTAAATCATTATTTTGAGTCTGGATGCATCACCCATAATATACATCCAGATGTTTCACTTTGTAAAAGTTTGTTTGTAAGTATTTTCATTGATGAGTCCCATTAGATTCTCATTACTGCACAACTGCTACGAAATTCATCCTGTCAAGACACAATTTTTTCTTTACATTAAACTCAAACAATCAATACAACACTGACACATAAACACTATATTATTATACTTTCGCATTACAGTAATGAGAATTACACTGCAATGAAAATGCAGAACATATTAACGGTCCCTAAAACTCTTTTTGGGGGTGAAAAATGACTCTTAATATAAACTTTTGTCAGATTAATCCACACGACTAAAAAAGATTAAGCTAAAGTCCATTAAGACGCCCAGCGGTAGCATCTACTGTTTAATATTGCAGAAGATGTCAGTGAGATCGTACTAAATTGCTCTGTTGAAACCAGTGAAAGCAGCTTGCTGACTGTCCGATACAATGAGTTCTGCAGAGTTCTGCAGGGCACCTTTTTAGGCCCAGACAGGCTATGTCCGCTTATCGATTGGATATCTAAAGACACCCCTGGCCAGAGATTCAAACTGACGTTTCTTTGGGATCCTGATCATTCTTCTCTGGAGAGCTCAGGACGTGAGATTTAATTTTACTGCAGTGCTCAGCTGTTCTCTGTCCTGGTTCATTATTGTCACTTTAATACAGTTTGCTCTTCGGCACTGGCTGGTTAAAGGTGAGCTAGAAACTTCTGTAACTCTGTAGTTTAAATCATTGACATCAGTTGGTGCATTAGGTATCATGAGCTGACAATAAACAAACCTGTAGTTTTTACAGCATTTATTGATCTTGGTTTAAGGTAACAGATTTACACTAAAGCAGATATTTAATATTAGTTAAAAACAGTGAACATATTTAATAATGTTTCATACATTTGCTGTTTATAATGTTAAGCACCATTAACCAAGATAAATAAATGCTGTAAAAATGTTGTTCATTGTTATTCATCAATTAACTTTAATCTGTAACATGTAAAGGTAAATGAGTTAGATGTGGTAATAATTCCTGAATAGTATCTTAACTCTGTAATACTAATTAATGTCTTACAAATGTTAGTGCTGAACTGCATTCACTTCACAATAAAGTCCAAACGCACCTACAATAAAAGTGTTTCATTGTTCAGTAACTTCAGTAAAGAGTCTTAATATTAATGATATTAAGACTCCATTTTTATGACTATTAATGAGCTTTAATAAGACTAGCAAATGTTGCCAAGATAACTCACACAAGGTTCACAAGACTTCACAATAAATGCAGATCTTAATAAGCAGAGTAAATGCAGATTAAATAAGATTTACAGCTGCATGTCACTGTTTTGCAAACAATCTTATTTCTCAGAACCTGCAAAGTTTAACTTCCACACAAAGGTTCTTTAGAGGGTAAGTGTGATGAAACTCGCTGAGCAAGCTCTTCCTAATTGATGGCCAGTTAGATTTCGGGAAACAGGGAACATCCGCACCAGAAATCTGCCTATTTGACCCACTGTCAATAACTCAAAGGACAAAATGTCTGTGGTGACGCGGCCCAGTGCGCTGGAGACATGCCAGGAGATCTTTCTGAAGCGTTCCTCAGGGACTGGCTATAACACAATATTATGGCACAAGAGAAGCCTGGAAAGTCACACAGGGAGTTGCGCTAACAATCACTAACAGGTAAAAATGCCTTAAAATGAATTGCAGAATGACATTGATCATAACAACCAATAACTGCCTGGCTGCATGTCATTTATTGGCTCACAAAGGGGCTATTCAGAATTATTTAGTGTGTATATTATGTACAATATAGCTAGATGACCTACCACAGTTGCCAAAGGGAAGTATACAACATACCACATCAACCTTCATATATAAATACTCCTAAGTAATCAGCCTGACTTTTTTAAAACCCCCCTTTACAATTATTTGTTTGTAGTCCAGACATTTATTGTAATAAAAATGCCAAATGTTATGTATATAGTTATATTGTCTGTTTATTTTAAGGCACCTGTTCAACTGCATTGTTGCACAATAAATATGAGTGACTTTGTAAAGTCTCACAACTAAAACAGCAGATCACATTAGCCCCGCTGCCATGAAAACCAAGAAGCTGCCTGTGGAACTTTGAGATAATGTTAAAAGCTGGAAAAAGGCACAAAAGGACTGGCAAAGCCTCAAGCTTTCTACTGAGCATTTGGAAATCCTTTGTAGCAAAACAGAAAAAAAACAGGCCACAGCCAAGACATTGAGATTGGAGTGCCTGCAAAATGAGCGCCAAGACAAGAGGTGAAGTGAAAGCGACCCACAGGTCGCCTGCAACACCAACACAGTTGCATCTCTTGGCTGAAAGGAAAGACAGTCCCGACTTCAACAATCTCTTTGCACTTCACAGATTCAACCTTTCCTGAAGGGGCAGAGCCAATAAGAATGCTCACATTTTGGAAAGGCCAGTGGTGTCACACCTGGAGTTTGCCAGTGTACGTGTGACAAAACCTAAAATAAACTGGCTTGTTTGTCCTCAAAACAAACTAGAACAGGGTGGCCAGTCCGGCTCCAGGAGGACCGGTGTTCTGCAGGGTTTAGCGCCAAACCCAGTTAAACACACCTGAACCAGCTAATTAAGGTCCTACTAAGTAGACTAGAAATTCCCAAGCAGGTGTGTTAAGGCAAGTTGAAGCTGAACTTTGCAGGACACGGGCCCACCAGGACCAAGTTTGGACACTTGAACAAAAACAAGTGAGATGAGGCAACAAAACAACCTTTAAAAAAACAACCAAACACAAAACAATCTTTAAGTAGAAACTATATCAGCCTGTCTGAGCTATATTTTTGGTATGAAGAGGTTTCTAACAGAACAATGACCCAAAACACACTATAAAACTATAAATGAATAGCTTGGAGATCAATTAAAAAGTCTGTGTTTTGGAAATGCCAAACTAAAGTCCAGGCCACAACATCTAAATACACAAAGCCTAAATACAACAAAATCAAATTAGATTTAAAGTACAGTATAGGAAGTAAAGTAAAAGTCTATAAGTTGTATTTGTGTTATTGTTAAGTTTCAAAATATTGTATGTTGTTTAAGTATCTTCATCTGTAATTGTTTTTTATGTTACAATAATGAAAAATGTAAATTGTGTAGAACAGGATCAAACCAAAATTTGAGGCACTGTTGATTTCATTACCTGTCAATATAACAAGTATAAATTACGTAATGATCTTATGATAATGGCATGGCATAAATTAAAACATATTTATATTTAGGACTGCAGCATTACGATTTGCGTCACACGTTAAATAACTACGTCAAATGATATGGGACAAAGGTCATCAGGCCCCATAAACTACAGCCATGTGAAACCAAAGACAGCCAAGCTCTAAAGTAGGGGAAAGGGCAGTCACAAGTTTGCATGCCATCCCACATCCCACATCCCAAAGCCATGTTTGGAATGCAATATTGACACTGACGCTATCCGAAAAGTATAGCGTTAGAAATGTTATACTGAACATGCACAAACCAAGAAACCGTGAAATGATGCATATTTACCCTCATGTGTGGGCTGTCGCAAATTTTTGAGCTTGCAAATTCGATGACATCCGCCCGGAGGTCCACCAGAAACTTCACCCCGCCCAGAACCCTGCTGATGTGCGTGAGCAGATGTCGGTACCGGGGCGTTAAACTGTATCGTAGCCTGTCTTCGACCTGCAGGATGGTGGCAAGATCTCGACCCTGATTGTCCAGCAACTTTCCAGCCAGATCCGAGACCCCCTTATGATCCACCCCGAAATCATGAGACAGCTTCTGTAGAAACTCTAACTTCTGCTCTTTCTCCAGACTTCTGTAAAAGTGCATGAACTCCTGAATGTTTGATTCAGAGGGAGGTGGTGATTTTTCTCTCATCTCATAGGTGGGCAATGGGACAACTGTCTTTCTTAAGATCTCTTCCATGGTAGTGTGCATTGCGACGGCGGTGCACGGAGAAATGTGCTTAAACTTCCCCAATCTGAGCCCCTGAACCGTTTTTGACACAGCTCCGTGTCGATAAGCCTTAAGTAAAGCACGCACGGGTATATATAAGTGAAACAGAGTCATTGCGCGCAGAAAGCACGAGACAAACACGTACCAAAATAAACCTCGTATGCAACGTTACAATGCGCTGGCACTTCCTGTGTCTCTTAAAGGGGCCGCGCATCTGTTCAGAGTCGTACATTCTGAGATTCCTACATTGTTAAAGCAGTAAAAATACATGTACAAAGCAGAACTTGTTAACAATATTGAACCAAATTGAACTAATTATAATAAATATATTAATATTACAGATCAACTGGTTGAAGAGATGGATGACGCTTAATCCCAATAGGAAACAACTGAGGTGCCCTTGAGCCAGCAAATCGTTTCCAGTGAATGGCGATTGATAATAATAATAATTATTATTATTATTATTATTGTTGTTTTTATTATTATGATAACAAAATAAAATACTAAGCGCCCATTAAAGTTAAAGGGAAAATTTGACGGCAACATTAACCAATGGGGTAACTTTAGGGGCGGACTTAACCTTTTGACCGACCAATGGCAAGCGAGGAGAGCCTGAGGAGGTTCGTTTGAAAAAATAAACGTTTTTTTCGCGGTTTTATTTTATGTCAATAGCGACATATAATCTTTCACATCAACAAATTCGTTCATTTAAAGTGTTGGTTTTAAATTACTTCCTCTGTAAAGCGCTTCAAAAACGCTTAAACAACAGACAGGAAACGAAAACGTCAGCGAGGTGACGGCGAATCATATGACGTCAGATGCTCGTCATTTGAAGGCTAATTGATCGTAAAGCGTCGTATCGTATCCGGGGATTTAATGTGAGTTTTAAACTCGGACTGTCTTTTAACTTTAATATGATATCGCTTTTATTTGCACAACATTTGCACAAATCCCCAGTTTCACGAGCCATATTTGCATGATTAAGAACCGCGTGGCTAGACATCAGTTTCCACCTGCTGTATGTATCCGGTAGCGTTTACAAGTATATAAACAATAATGTTATGATATATTATGATTTTTGCACATTTAATCGTTATGATTTTGTTGTTATTGGTTTACTTTGTTCGCTTAACCTCACAAGGACTGTTGAGTAACTGACATTGTGAAAATTGCATTGCGCAGATACGGGCATCACGGTTCAGAGACGGAGGAGTCGTGGTCCACACAAGCTATGGAGAAAGAGTCAAGAGATGATCCCTGCTCGAGTGGAGATGCACTTGTGTGAGTACAGAAGCATTATGCATTATACACAAACAGTGCATTTAGTTTCCAATCCCATCACATCCTCAAGCACTCGTCCCAATAGGTGAGAAGTTAGACTCTCTTGACTTACAGCCATCCTGTAATTGTTTCAAATGCATTCAAATGCAACCTGGCTAAATATTTGTTATTCATCTGAGAACAAGCGCGATTTAACATCAACACAAACAACAGCTGCGCGTTATTATACACGCTGCGGCAGGAAACGCCTTTCGTGTTACTGAGAAAGATGGAGACAAATTGAGCCGACAAATGATGTGCACCAGAAATCTAACGAAGTGTGAAGCGAGCTCGCGTTTATTATGCAAGGAGTCGTGCTCCATCTTCTTTATGCATAAATTATTTTAGGTTGATATCCAATGCGTTATTTCGACGCTGTAATGCCGAGGACATCCATCCGTTTCCTGCCTTTGTAATGAATCTAATGAAAGACACCTGTAACTGTTTCTGACAGCAGCCTGTTGTGAAAATGCCTGCTGGTGGCCTGTCACACAGTCCAGTGAAGAGAGACGTTTGTTTGGAAAGAGATAATACAGACTCTGAACTCCTGAGATGTTTTTTTCCTTGGTGATCTGATCATCATCTATTCCCATCCTGCATCTTCTGATTCTGTCTCCTGTTCATCCTGTCTCTCTCTCTCTCTCTCGTCTTCTCCGCAGCGTCAAGCCCAAGAAAAAGAAAGCAAAGGCCAAAGCGAAAGAGAAATCCCTGCAGGGAGGCAAGGAGAAAACACACAGAAAGGTAGTTTTTCAATGTCACCATTAATTTTCTTTCGTCATGCCCCTGGGATTCCCGCTTCAAGTTCGGCTTAATTAAGAGTAGCTGTTAGCTTCGGTGTAAAGGGATATTTATGCAGACGTATCATTCAGAGCCTTCAGCTTGTTCAAATAGGTTACAGAGATCCAGATATAACAAGGAAAGACTCGCGCACAGCGTAATCTGAAAGCATTTAAGTTAGCTGGCAAAGTTTTTTCGCTTACAAGCTAACTACAAAATCGCTTCGCTACAGTTTAGGTGTGACCTCGATACCTCAGAAACCCTCTGAACTTTCCTAACAATTATTCATTAGCAACCATTACACAACCACCGGTATTGATGCTTTGTTAACCTGTGTTTTAGCTGAGCTTAAATAACCGTGGTATTAAAATTCCAGCCTGCAGTTCATGCGAGTTCTCCTTGCCATTAACATTGTAAGGGCCCTACTGATTTAAAGAAAAGTGCTTGATCGTCATGTCAAATCAGGCTTTAACAGCAGCCTCTTTTCTTTTCAGGACAGTCATTCGAGTGCTTGTTATCTGTGAACTTTAGTCGTACTATTTGCCGTTATGTAAGCCTCGTTCTTGAACGCGGCGCACCCGCTGCCATGCAGATATTGTTGCAGTGGAATATGATTCTCTCTGACAGCTCCGGGCATTTGTGTGGCCTGGTGTGATCTTGACAGCTTTCCCTGATAGCAGGTTGTGAGCCATCGATTAGATCAACCGACAAGTAGCTTCGCTTTCCCTGCACTTTTACATTAGCATAACGCAGCTGTCTTCAGTGTCATCTATTTGATATTCTCATGTATAGTCTTATTTATGTATTATCTGCATTCTTTAGCATTTTGCTAGTGCCTGCTTCTGTATAAGATGGAATTATTAGTAAATTTACCCGTGTACTCGGTAAAAGTTGAAAAAGCTTAATGTCCTTTTAAGAAGTAGACTGATACGCCAACCAGGCTAAAGTGTTTCGCTGAGCTTTGACCATTTTATAATTAGCAAGGTGTTTAGTTCCATCTGAAATCTGCAGCCAGCCTTGGTGATGGATATAATTTTCTGTTCCGTAAATATTGTCAAATGTGTTCATTTACTGTAATTTGAGCAATTTTGCATTCGTTTTGTTTGCCAGGTGTTTACATCAGCATCGACCGCCATGCGTTTTTAGATAGCAAACTGTATTTGTATTGTAACAGAAAAATCCATATCACTGATTGGGTTATTGCTATATTTGTACATTAGCCAACATCAGCTCATCCCGGTGTGTGTTTGTCTTTCAGATGAAGGCAAGTGAAACGGAGAGCATGGACTTTGAAGAAGATGACAGAAGGTACACGAGACTGCGCTGTCCCATGTGATGGTATTTTTAGTAGCGATTCCTGCACACCCCGATATCTAGATTCAGGCTTTGATTTAGAGAAATGACCTCCGCAGCTGCACTTGGAAATGAGTTTTAATCCATTTACGATTCAAATATGCAATCCCGCTTTTTTCTCCTGCCTTTGGAGTTGATGAAAATTAATTCTGATGATTTGGACGTTCACAATTCTGGACAATATCCATTCCCATTTTCTCGCCGCGTTGGCTGTCTTTCATGAAATTAATTTATTTATTGGAAAGAAAGCTGTGGCGTGTCAGTGAAGTCATAAGCGGAAAGCTCTTGGAACGGTTGATGTGCTGAGGTTCTGCAGTGGGAGGGGCCGAAGATTGGAGTCTGAGGCCTTGGTCGTAAATTTGCAAAAGCAAACATTTAACGTGAAATTACGGATGCGGTGAGCTCCCGTGACATTCCATCTTTCTCCTGCGAGCTGCTTTGCACAAGTTGGACCACCTTAAACTTCTAGTTGACTGGTGGGTTTGCGTCTGTCTGAAGATACGAGCGGCACGTCTCCAATCAGGGGCGACGACAATCAGACACTTTGTAAATCAAGCCCTGCCCGTGATTGCTGGAGGGAGGTTGATTTACACGACAGAGGTCACACTTAAAACCGATAAACGCGCCCGGGTGCCGTTCCTTAACACTTAATGTCTCCCTGAAAGTTTGCCATTGGATTGAATCGTTTGTTATGGTAATTGTAATTAATTGATTCGGTCCGCTCACCTCCCACCGTGACTGAGTCATGCTTTATGGAAATTGAAGCTCGCGTCTCCCTGCAATTATCCTTGTGTGTAATTACTGTAATTATATAATTATCATCAGTGGCCATTAAGCAATATTGTGTAATCACAGTAATTTAGTCATTGTCATTGGTCAATGAATGTTTGTCCTTTAGTGTTTTTCCTCTAGACTCGTAGGGTTTCAAATGTGTTTTTTGGCTTTTCGTCTCCGGTAGGATCCAGCTGGAGCTGAAGGAGGAACTGGTAGAAGATCCAGACTTTGTAGCAGAAGGGAAAGGGAAAAAAAGGAAAAGAAAGATGGAACAGGCGGATGGACCGTCTTCTACTTCAGAAGCTCCTGTGTAGGTGTTTGGAGGTTCTAACATCTTTTATCTTTCAGTGTATCTAGACCGTTGTGTTTAAAGTACTATCCAGACTGCTCTACATTCCTCCTTTGTGATTTATGATTTGAATTGCGATGTTAAGATTGGACATTTGGTCATGCGTGTTTTGGTTTCTGAAAGGCCCAAGAAGAAAAAGAAGAACATTATGAAAGAGGAGGAGGGGCAGATGAACTTGGCAACAGAGAAAAAGAAGAAAAAAAGGGAAGCAAAAGACAAGGTGAGTTTTTCCCAGAATGCATTAACAGTATTTTGATTATAGAGAGAAGAATAAGTGATGGAGGGCTGAAATGCCAATTTAAATTTGAAAAGATGAAAGATTTATGAAGATAAACCCAAGCTTTGGTAAAGCACATTCAGAAATCCAAAAAATGCAACTTTAGCCTTTGAGGCGATTATGTACCATGCATGTTTGATTTTATGTTATTGTCTTAACCAGGTAATTTCGCTTCATAAAAGTATCGGTTGAAACTTTGAATGTGATGTTAAGCCAATGAATAGGTATGTTAGCACTTAACGTTTTTCGTTTTTTCTGTATAAATCACACGAGTGTCATTCATTCATCTTTCACTATTCAACCGAACTGACATCGCCGGGTCAACATCATCTTTGTCTTCACAATTACCCTTCAGTTTGATGGATTTAAAAGAGCGTGCCACCAGCGTGATTGCCCGTGCTGTAAAGCCATCATTTCGTTCAGCAATTGTTGCTCTTCTCTCTCGATGGTAATTTTAGAGCCGTGAAACGCTTTTTTGGGCGACGTTTTCTCATGCAGAGTTAGAAATCTTATTCCCAAGAGAAACCATTTGTAGGTTTTGTTTTTGGCTTACAGTGAGATGATGATGTCTGCGTCCACATTGCCCCTCAGGACTTCATTGTGTCTGATGTCGTCTGTTTTTCCCTGTTGGCTTGACTACTGTGCTCTTCAATTTTTCCCAAGCCATTTTATCAACGGAAAGTAAATGGTTTGTATCACTGTTTTCTGTGAAGTGAAAGAACAGACTATCACCATCTAAATCAGAATAGATTCTGTTCTCAATGGTAAAACTGCATTTGTCATTGTTTTCACCATTTTAACAGATATTTTTTTTAGCTTGTTTTAGATATGTTGTCTCCTGTAAGCTAAAATTCACTTGCACCTAATGACTAAAGGTTCAATTAGTCTGTAACAGATTCTTACCTATTCACCTGAGTGTCTTTTCACCTTCCACAAAAATGTTTGGGGTGTGAAGTTTTTCACTGCTGCTGTGGAGGTGATATCTTTAATTAGCGTTTACTGGCATAACTTTTTAAAGTTTTCTTCCACGAATGCTCCCTGGAGTCGAACCCACAATCTTTGCGTTGCTTATGCAATTCTCTACCAGTTGAGCAACCGGAACACTAATTGATTTTTTTTTTAATGGAAGTTAAGCAGGCATATTAAACTTTACTAAGCTGTCAATATTGAAAATCACAACTTTGAGAAGCACCTTTAAAAAATGTAAAAACTGAAATATTTAAACTGTTGCTGAGTATAGTGGTTTTAAAACACTTTTCATGAACCGTTTTCTGTGATTTGCAACTCAAACACCTGCCAAAACGCAGGGCTAGTTTAAGGTTTAAACGGATGGTCTCTTGTTCTTTCAAGGTGAAAAAAGAGGAGGGAGATGTTCCTGTTTCTGTGAAGAAAAAGAAAACCAAGGAGGAGATTGAAGCGGCCAGAGCCCTGAAGATAAAGAAGAAAGAGGAGGAGGAGAAGTCAAGATGGAGATGGTGGGCTCTCCACACTGCTCCTCTTGTCGGCGTGGAAGCGAGACCCTCACAACCCAGAAGTTTTATTTATCTCTTTCTGTTTTTTACCCTTTGACACTCTTCAAGGTGGGAAGAAGAGAAGTATGAGGATGGAATTAAATGGAAGTTCCTAGAACACAAAGGGCCATATTTCCCCCCTGAATATCAACCCCTTCCAGATGATGTCAAGTTTTATTATAATGGTAGGTAGCATCAAACATACAGTTTTATTTTGTCTTATTCCTTTATTCTAATGTTTAATTTCTACTGTGCTGTGCTTTAGTTGTTAGGAAGCTTGAATTGTAAAATATTTTGTCTTTTACAATGGAAATATGAACAGGGAAATCATTTATTATCATAATTAAGTTGTGGTTCTTCCGTAGTACTTTTTGTCAAGGAAAGTACACCAGTAAAAAAGAGATTTTGGTCCGAGATGAGGGTCGGTCACAGGGTTCACAGGTCAGCGCTGTTCCCTTTTAATTTTCCGGCCTTGGCACTCAGCCCAGCTCAATGTTGGCTGGTTTTCTCCGTTTGTGTCAGCTGTAGTCTGGAAAGCACAGGAAATGTCTTTAAACTCTTTACTTGAACTTTAAGGTCAGCTTCCTCCATTAATATACATCCAGTCATGTACAGTAGAGAGCAGGTTCTTAAATTCCGAACGTGTTTTTGAATCCTCGAGCCATTAATCTTTTTGCAATAACCCAGAGGGAGAGATATTTGGTTTTTGTACATGAGACCATCTGAATGTGAAGTTATAAATGCAGTTTTGATTATATTTGTTCAGGGTCATGAGTCTCCATGATGCATTTAAAATCCTCTATTGCGAAAGGCGGGTGAATCGTGTGTGGACACTTGATGACCCTTAACATAGTATCACAGCCTCAGCGCTTGCCGTTCTCTGTTGGATATTATTTAGCGCTGTAATTTTACCTCCCTGCTCAAATTGTCTTGGTAAATTCTATTATAAGGTAGAAAATAATTGAACCAATTCGTATACCTTTGCAGGAAAGCACAAAGTCTCACTTTACACAGAAATTACTTTGGGGTGTATAGTTTTTCAGTACTGTTGTGGAAGTGATATGTTCATTTAGCATTGTACTAGCTTAACTTTAAAGTTTTCTTCCACATACTTATGTATTTGATAGACCCTTTTATCCAAAGCGACTTACGGTACACTTAAGCAATACCTTACATTGTTCCCTGGGAATCAAACCCACAACATTTGCATTGCTAATGCTCTTCCAGTTGAGCTACAGGAACATCCTTTCCACTGCAAACTTTAAGGTACCAGCTGTCATTATTAGGTGTCTAATGCTTCCAATGTCCAGATTATTGAGGACAGGTGGGCTGTTTCCTGAGTTTTACAGACTTAACATACATTTGGACTGTATTGCATGAGCGACAGGACCCATCAAATAGGATAAAATATGTAAAATGAAAATAATTTAACAATTCCTAGAAGTAACCAGGTTGATAAACTGGGAAGATAAACACGTGTGTTAGTGTTTGTTGGTTTGTTCTGCAGATAAGCCTTCAGTAAGTGAATGTGAATGTTGTTGTAGGTAAAGCAGTGAAGCTCAGTCGGCCAGCTGAGGAAGTGGCTCTTTTCTTCGCGCAGATGCTGGACCACGAATACACCACAAAGGAGGTCTTCCGCAACAACTTCTTCAGAGACTGGAGGAAGGTAAACTGATTGTACCTCCACTACTTGAACCAGCTCTGCTCGTGGTAAACGCACACAAATCCATGACCATAAATCCGAGCTTCTGTTTATTGCCTCGTGGAGGTCGCTGCAGTTTGTTGGATACTCAAAACTTGTTCTTGTTCCTCCTGTGGCTCATGATGGTGATTTGTTCATGTAAACGTGAAGGTTTTTTTCTTCTAACCAGCGGAGACTGAAACAAGTCACAAGAAATGGACAATTAAGCTGTTTGCTTGTTTTTGTTTCACTGTTACTTTATGTTGCTCTGTCCGTTGTTAAATTGTGCTCTAACTGTAAACTGTACCTTCTGATTGGTTAAGATCGTGTGATGTCATACAGTCGTTTATCATTTAATGTGGACAGATGAATTGCTTGCAGTTTGTTGTTTGTTTAGAACACTAACTTTTGCCATTTCAGTTCTCATTGATATTTTGACCAATAAATAAAGTGTTTAGCTTACCGTGAAACACTGGTATTGGCTGAGGTACAAAGATCTGTGGTAGACACTGTTTATGCAGAAAAAAGTTCTAACTAGAAACTTGCTCTGTCACACAAAGTTTATGCTCTTGGAAATGCCCAACAAAATTCTGGCATTAATGAGAATTAAAAATATAATTGTTTAACTCTTTCTGATAGAACGTCTCTCCTCACTGTAAGTGTATTTAATATGTATTATCTTATACAATATGTATTGTCCCTCCAGGAGGGATGGGTGTCAGGTTATGAGTATGAAACTGTTTTAGAGGTAGGGCTCTGCTTTCTGCATCCCAGCAGGCCTTGGGGCGTATCATGCAGAATTAATTTCGTGCTGCTTAGTGCTCAATGCTCTTGAAAATACGATTTGTGTAAAGGCATTGATATGCTAATCCAGACAACTCGCTTCCCGCATATGAACAAATCCAATTTAACTGTTTTATTATAACACGGAAGCCCCGGCGCGCTTGACTGAGCACAGTCTCCGCCCCGTGCCCAACTGTCAATCAGCCAATCGCGCGAGAGAGGAACTCTAGTGATCAGACACCAGCTCTATAATTATAGGGCTTATGGGAAACGTTACGGAAGCGTTTGTGTTTCGACACGTTTGCGTTTTTTTTTAGGTCATCTGAATGGCAAACGTAAAGCATCGCACCCATGACCCATTTAGTTCTATTGTTGGAGACTAATCTTTGAAACGCCACTGAGGTTTCAACGCATAATGAATTCAGAGCGTCACGATATACGACCGCCTGCGGTTGCGGCCGCGCTCATTGACCGTGCAGCAATTAGGAAATGAGGTCAAGGGGAAGTCTTCACAGTGGTTTGCTGAGAAGTGTTTGCGTACCAAGTTGTCTGCCTTTGGTAATTAGCGTACATTACGCTAGCCGGAATTGGGCGCCACTTGCTAATCGGACATTATAAGGCTCACTGTACTTAATGGTCTCACGAGTGTGGGAGAAATTCTTTCATCTTGTCTTTGTGATGCCTCAGCCGTAAGTTGTGTACAAGTAGGAGTGTTGGAAACTTCATTAGTGGTGCTTTTGAAGCAGGTTTTTCAAAAATAACAATTTTAAGCATTGAACCTAAACGTTTAGTTCATCCCACACTGTTTGTGCTGCAGACATAAAACCTAACAGCCACCACTCGTAACACCAGAGCAACCACTTAGCAACGGTCTAAAAAACACCTAGAATCCTACAAAAGACATTTTCTTCAGATTTGCATCAGGACAATCAAAAAAAATCTTTACTTTTTTTGGGTGGTGACAGAGACTCAAATATTTCCTTCAAAAATGTACCAAATTTGGTTTATTCAGCAGTGCGTTCATTTGTAATTTAATTGGTTTGTCAGTTTAAGGTTTGACCAGAACACGTGTGTACGCTCTTTCATTCTCCTCAGCGCTGGGCTCTGCTCTCTGGTTAATGGCCCAGGGGTGCCATTTGTGTTCAAGTGTGTGTATGTGTGTGACAGAATGGGGAAATGGAGGGGGGNGCTTGTGTGAGGTCCCACAGTGCCGGTCCTCCTCACCGGCCCCAGGAGGAGAGATTAGAGTGAATCAGTGTAAGTGTGACATTTAGCACCGCAAAAAGTATAAGTCACCAGGCGACAGCAGAAACGGCGTATATCTGCTGTGACCTCGCCATCTGAAACTTTTATCTTTGGGTCGTTTTTGGTCTTATCTTTCTCCTGTACCCTGGGGAGGGCTGTTATCATCACAGGTGAGGGGGTCTCTATGTCCAGGGTCATTTGTATTATCCTGAGTGTCTTTTGAAGTAAGCTATTGTTATGCTTTTGTGTGTGTTCAGCTGTATCTCGTAGCAGCATCAAAGCAAAGGGTCATCAATCGCCGCAATTATTAAAAAAACAAAATGAGTTTATTATTGAGGTCGGTCGCAATTGTGGCCGCAGCTGCAGGGTGGAATTGCGCTGTATGATGTTTTGAATTATTTTCCACAAGATTAAAAGGCAATTTTTAAAGCACCACAAGACAACTGACCCAGTTTATAATTGGTAAACTAATTGGCTCAAAACAGATTTAATGAAATTGTATTTCTAAATTATTCCATGTTTCCAGAAACTTCTAACATATCTGACAATTTAGCCTGGTAATTTTTGCTAAGTTTATACTTCATAATTGTCTAGAAATCTTGTATGGTTTTAGCCACTGAGTAATATTTAGGGGAAGCCTCATCTCATTTCTTAGCTATTAAACATGGCAGCTCGTACCATTATAAATCCTTCACCCTGTTGTGGGAGTGATTATATGAAAAGGCATTATGTCCGTATCTTTTATGTGACCCGGGTGTGTTCCGTATCTCCAGGAGATGACTCTGGAGGAGAGACAGCTGATCATGGATCTGAACAAGTGTGATTTTGGGGAACTGCTTGTCATGCACAAACAGAAGGTGGAGGCCAGGAAGAACATGAGCAAAGAGGAGAAGCAGGTGGGGGTCTTCTGGGACGTTTGGATGAAGGGAACGTTCTGTGTTAAACATTGTGATGTACATTCAAACCAATAATTGACTCAAAATAAATGACCCCCAGTCTCTGGTAAGAATTTTAAATGGTAAGAACATTTCCATAATGTTTTCATCAAGTTACAAAAACAATGTTGTTTTGAAAGATGTTGCAACATTCAAAACATCTAGCTCAGGTTTTTGCTTGGTTAAAAGAACTTTAAAGCAATGTTCTACTAACAAAACTTATGTTAGTGAACGTTCTGAGAACATTCCCTATCTGTAGACCTCATTTTTTAATGTGCTGCTTTTTTGTCTATCAATTCCTAAACGTGTTCCAGGTTATTAAGGACATAAATAAACAGATTGTTGAAGAGTATGGATTCTGCGTGTTGGACCACCATCGAGAACGCATTGGGAACTTTAAGATAGAACCTCCTGCGCTGTTTCGAGGAAGGGGAGATCACCCTAAACAGGGCATGCTGAAGAAGAGGATTCGACCTGAAGACGTTATCATCAACTGCAGCAAGTAAAGTTCATACCGATCTTCAGCCTTTTACATACAGTGACGTTTTTAAAGCAGCACTGTGGCATAAATCCAGGGTGTTCGATATAAGATGTATTATGAATTGTGTATACTAATGGATAAAAGATATTTTCACTTCAAAGCTCACATGGAGAAACCATATATATGTAATGTGAAGTAATTGTTGCACTCAAAACACAGATTGTAGCAATTTTCAGAGGTTTTCAGAGGAACTGTAAGGCATGTATTTACCCCACAGGGATTCCCGTATCCCAGAGCCTCCAGCTGGGCACCACTGGAAGGAAGTTCGTCATGACAACACCGTAACATGGCTCGCTAGCTGGACCGAGAACGTGCAAGGCTCCTGTAAATACGTGATGCTCAACGCTAACTCCAAACTTAAGGTAGATACTTCAGAAGTTTAAACCTCCACTGACACGCTCGCTGCTTCAATTCTGATTGCCTGGCTTTGCAAAACCTCCAGAAGCTAAAACTGTGATTGGCCGATTTACATGTACCTAATAGGTGGTTGTTGATCAAAATTTGCTGCAATGTGAAGATTTAATGCAGTTAGCCAAGTCCGCTTATGCAAAACTAATATTAAAATCACTTCCATAACATTCACACGGCTTCTCTTTCTCTCTGTTTCTGAATCATCTACACGTCCTCATCACCTCACGACCGTCTGTCTATGTCACCTTGTTGACAATAATAATAAATGTGATTTGATGTTTCGTTTTAGCGCTCGGTTCGAGCCAGTCAGACCTAGCCGCCGCGCAGTCTCGCGTTCTGCCGAATCACGCTCACTTAGCTTCATCTCCGCACCTCATCTCCGCACCCGTTCCACTCACTTCCTCCCGCTAATTAAATTAGGTAGCAAAGCAATCCTCTCCATCATTACCGGGTGATGGACACCTCTCAAGAAAAGGCAAATCACACTTGAAGGTGAGCAGGTTCACGGTCTCATCCCCCCGGCGCCTCCGCTGCCGCCCTCTGTCTCTTTTAACGGCCGCCCGCAGTCTATTAATCCATCCGTTTCCTGTCAGCCCTCCTTCTACTTTTATGTGCCGTATTAGTGAAGGTTAAGTTATTCTGCACTGTGTTTGTTGCTATGCTGTTGCTGTGGCAACAAGGTACAGAGGGCAACTTTTGGGTTTTTTGACTGATTAAAGTGCCAGTGGTTGGCATCAGACAAACCTGACCTCCGCGGCGTAAATGTGCCCAAATGAGTTTTTAGAAGGTTTGTTTTCATGAGGAGGTCATATTGATATTGGTTTGCGTTAGATGTTTAAAGCATTTGTTATGTATTGATGTTAGATTTTTTTGTTTTCTCTCCATGAACTTCTTAAATAACCAACAAATTTAGGCTTCAGTCTCAGCTTTCAGTCCCAGTCTATAAGATCTGAGGTCATCAACTTTTGAGTGTGTGAAAATTGCAGCCTTTATAAATATTGTTGGCTTATGTAGGGGCATGTAACTTACAACTGACATCAAATTCTCATTCAAAAGAGTGTTTTATTAAAATGATTAAAATTGTGAAGGCTATGGGAATTGTAAATATTATATTATAAAGTAAAAGTAACTTGCTCATATTGTATTTTAGAATGTGTCTGTTATTTTGTTAGTTGTGGTCTTACGTTGATTTGTCTTTCTCCTATAGGGTGAGAAGGATTGGGAAAAATACGAGGTGGCCAGGAGACTGAAGTTGTGTGTGGATGCCATCCGAACCCAGTACCACGAGGACCTCAAGTCCAAACAGATGGGTGTGCGCCAAAGAGCCGTAGCTCTTTACTTTATTGACAAGGTCAGGCCGCACAGACATCATTAGTGTATGTGCACTACATTAAAGCCTTCATGTCGACTATATTTTGGGAAACACCAAAGGGCTGGAGTGTACAGGCAATCAATTCTCTGCAATTACGCTGCCTGTAGATGGAGGCAAGCAGAGATTTCAGACAATCGCATCCGTGTTTCTGTGAAGGTCAAAACTAAGATTCTGTCCTTTTTCGGTTACCCTCATGAAGTTCTGTTATTTATCTGGTAACGCAGAAATTTTTGAAGAATCTTCCCATACATCTTTTACCTACAGTTTATGGTGACTACAGTCTGTCAATTTCCGGAAAGCACAAAAAGCACCATAACAGTAATGCATACGACTTCTGTGCTGGGTTCCAAGTCTTTTGAAGGCGTACGATCGCTTTGAACAGACTGAAATTGAAGTCATTTTTCACAGATGGTCCTCACAACAACTCCAGCTGTAAGATACATTTTTGTAGCAAAAGTTGTGGCCATGTGAAGGTTTTCCAGAATTCTCCTGTTGTGCTCCTGGTTAAAAAAATAAACAAAGTATGAAAGTTTTCATTTTTTTGTGTAAACTACCTTTAAAGCTGCTACATAACAGATCAGTTTTAATTTTGACTTGTGATTAACTTCATCACTTTCACATAAAAAAGTAAGGATAAATATATAAAGGATATCAGCACTGGACTACAAGGCATCTTTTTCTAGCTTTTTCTCTCACACACACATTCACACTCATACACACTTTTTGTACCACTGCTCCTCGTGTGGCGATGCTGGATCGGTGGTAAATCCGTTGTCAAAGGTTCTGTGGTTGAAGCTGAAACTCGTGACCTTCTAGTGTCTGAGACAACATCTAAGTTCACGAACGTGTCGGGCATGTTCCCAAACAGCCAATAACTAAGATGTTGTGTGTCTGTGTGTATCTGTGTGTCTGTCTGTCTGTCTGTCTGTGTGTGTGTGTGTGTGTGTGTGTGTTAAACCTCACAGCTGGCTCTGAGAGCAGGTAATGAAAAGGAAGAGGGCGAGACGGCTGACACGGTGGGTTGTTGTTCTCTGCGTGTGGAGCACATCACCTTACACGACACACTGGATGGGCAGAAGTGTGTGGTGGAATTCGACTTCCTGGGTAAAGATTGTATCCGATACTACAACAAGGTCCCTGTGATCAAAAGGGTAAGAGTGAAAGAAAGGGGAGATTGTGTTGAGATGCTTTAAAGAGGGAGTGTGTAATATCCGCCATTACTAAGACAAATAGCTCCTCTTGTCTCAAACTAACACTGTCTGTTGAGCCAGTGTTGTTATTTCCTGTCTAGTTGGGCCACTCAAAAAAAAAATATATATATATATATGGAATGGAAAAAGAATGAGGAAGAACAAAGAGAACAAAGAAAAAAAGAATGAACATCTGCACAAGTTTAAGTCGGTTAGCATGTTTGCCATTGCAAATCTAGCCACCAATAGCAACATCTTTGTAATATTTGCATACAGAAATGTGATTTTTCTTTTCTATTTTCAGCTTGCATACCAAACTGTGATTGGTCGTTTCTTTGGGGTTGAATTCAGCCTAAAACTGAAGCTTTCTTGAAACATCTTCAGTATGTTTTTGCAAATCTAGTGTTTATATAGATGCACTGTGACGTCAACTATGTTTGATACGTTTATGATGCGTTAATGAAACGTTTGTGTGCAGAAGAAAGACGCTGACCTGAATGTGAAATGTTGTCTTCTGTCTGCAGGCAGATCTTGTTTGCTTGCCTCGGTTTCCTGATGTAAATGAGAACATTTGAACGAAGCCCATCAACTGAAAATTAATTAGTTTCTGAATATCTAGCAAGTTTATTTGGCGACAGGCAGCCTTTGCGAAAATGTCAGATATAATTGCAATAACGTCAAAAGTCAACCCAGACACGCCCACTTCCTCCTCGCACTGTTTTAGTCATAATGGATGACAATCCAGGCCCCTGGGGGCTCAGGTCACATGATCTGGGGCCATCCAATCAAATATGATTATAGTACTGTTCGTTATTAGCAGGATGACAGGCCAACTTTAATAAAAATGATGGTTTCACAGAGACACAAAATGCTTTTAGGAGTCATTTTTAAATCGTGTTGGGATGATGCAGTCCTACAGGCTTTGAACATTGGAGAGTTCACGGCAGCTCAATTTGTGACCCGTTACAACACCGCAGAACAAGTTTTTCACCGGTGCTCTCACTGTAACTGCATGTGTCGTAGTAAATGTTAAATATGTCGTCATGTTAATTGTTCCCAGATTAGGGGGCGAGAATTTCGCTCTGTGATTATTAGGAGGGAAGGTCAGTGTGAAAATCAATCATTACTTTCATATGACCGTGTTCAATTGGGGGGATATAAAATACGAGGTCTGTCATTTGCTTGGCGAGTGGTCTGTTTACTTTTTGTTCATGCATTTGGCTCAAGGATAAATTGTTATTCAAATGAGTCTGATTTAAAAGCGTCACATCTGCTACCATTAATTAGTTCCATGCATATTTTAGCTGGTTTATTTAGTAGGACTGAAGCAAAACAGGACTTCTGCAAAATGTCAAATATAATTGAGTGTCGCCCGCCCTCTCTTTTTCTCTCGCCCAGCCTGTGTTCAGCGGGTACGATAAACAGGCTAACCTGTGTTATCTGTTTCAGGTGTTCAAAAACCTCAAGCTTTTCATGGAAAATAAGCAAGAAGGAGAAGACCTCTTTGATCGGCTGAATGTGAGTGTAATGTTCTGAGACGCAGACAGGCAGTCGTAGATTTTTCATTCGCAGCGATGCGGTCCTCGGGAGACTTGCATCATAAACGCCCGCCGTAAGGATGCTGGCTGTACTTCAGTAGGTTTTCAGTTCGTTTAGTCGTAATTTTCACAGCAGAAACATTTTGGACCGTAGAACCTTAACTGAGAGGGAAATTAGAAGCTGTGTGGGAGGGTGGGAGATGTCGGGCCCCCTCTGTGAGATCAGGTTGGTAATGCTGAGCTCCTGTGGAGGGGAATGCTAATCTGCACACTGGGCCACTCCGATTGACATGGGAGAGAGGGGGGATGCGGCCGAGACTGTATTGGACTTCTTCCACAAAGTGCTGCAAATCTTGTGTGTGTGTGTGTGTGTGTGTGTGTGTGTGTGTGTGTGTGCGCGTGTTAAAAATGTCTCCATTTTGGCTGAGCCTTCACCCCATATCAGTCTGTTTTTTTTATGTGTTGGCAAAGATGCTTCATGGGGGAATTCTCTGCCTTTTAAACGCCCAACCTTAGGTATTAAACTTTAGTGTGCATCTCATTTTGGGCTGTGTTGATCGTAGAAACCAATGGTGCCATTTAGTGCTACAATATTCTTAGTCCTGCTACGCTTTTGAGAACTGATGCCCTGTATGTATAACATACCATGTGGTTTGTTAAGGTGTCTGTGGTGTGGTACTGCTTTCTAAAGTATCTTTAATTCTGGTCTTGTACAAAACCCACATAGACCAATAGCTGATTAGCAATGCAATAATAAAAAATAGCTCTTAGCAACAGACTAGCAATACCTTGCCAACAAGCTACAACGTCCCAGCATCAAGGCGGTGAGTTATGCATGAATTCTTCCCTTTGAAGACGTCGCCTAGCTAAATTAAACAGGCGTACACACAGAAACCATCCATTGAGTCCCTGGATTTCATAACCCGAATGTCACTGTGTTTCCCTTGTGACCCGCTGTGTGCTGGACAGACCAGTATGTTCAGCATGTGTCTACAGACAACAGAGAGAACTGAACATTAGCAGAGGTTGACCTGCCAACACCCGGCCAATGTCATTACCATTTAGCATCCTTAACAATATCGCCTGATCATTAGCTTTAATTAGAAGGTAGGTTTGTGACCGTATGTGTGTCGGACCCTCTGGTCTGCGTTAGGCTAATGATTAAGTTTCTGTTTTAATTAATGTCCTGAACATCTTATCTGGTTAACAGAAGTTTTTGGTAAGATTTTGGAAGTTTTTAGGAGTTGTGGGTGCACACTTTGCGAAGCTCCTCTGAAAAAACTAAGATGCTCGTTTTCTCTAGTAGATTAGAGGCAGATTTAATGGAAATGTTTTCTTTATGTCAGGAACATGCAGCCCACACTGCACCACTCACAAATCCATTAAAGTTGGAACGAATGTCTGATGTCTCTCAGGGAAAAAAAAACTGTCGTTTTGATGTTCATGAGACGTTTCTGTATTGCTGACGTTTAAGGCAAGAGCTCCATCTAGTGTTTTGCTGTAAAGTTGTTACTTTCCTTGTTTTGAATGTTTTGTTTTTGTCTTTCCAGACCCAATTGCTGAACAAACATCTGTCCTCTCTCATGCCGGGCCTGACTGCGAAGGTTTTCAGGACGTATAACGCCTCCATAACCCTACAGCAACAACTGAAGGAACTCACCAACAGTGAGCATCTATCTCTCTTTACGTCCGATCTCTCGTTCTCTCACTCTGTCCATCAAACTTCATGAAAACGTCAAACCGCATGACTTCCAGATGTTCAGTCATGCCGTCAGTATTTCAACACTTGGCTAAAATCCTTGAATTTGATGGCAGTATGGACTGCTGTCAGAAAATATAACTTTCCGTGGTACGTTTTGACAACTGCAATATGGATGTTGTTAGCATGACAGTGTGGCTACGCTGTCAGCGAGTGGCGTTAAAACCAGTCAAGCTGTTTGTATGCTAACGCTCAAGGCCAGCTGCAGTTTCATGTCAGTTTCAAACGTCATGTCTCTCACGGATGCTTCTGTTAAAGACATGATAGGCCGTATCTTTTCCAGAAACATTTTGTGTTGACAGGTTGAGAGTCTCTCTGCATTCTGATACGTTTCCTATCTGCTGTGGAAGGTGCAGGAACATAAAAGATTTGTCCAATCATTGCATTCGGTCCCAGTGCAATGATAGGACGTCCTACTTTCTTACTATGTGTTTGCATTGGAGGAGGCGTGGCTTCAGAGATCGATCTGAACGGATCGCTCTGATGCCTTGAACTGTTGCTAGCCTCTCTAGATTAGATGCATTAAAGAAAGATATTGTGCTTATTTTTGCTCCATGAATGAAGACAGTGTTGAGTGTTTTGGTCTGTCATGCTAACAGTTTACATGGGGTGTTAAAAATGACTCACTGAATTGTGTGTGTTTGCGCTAATAAGCCAGCTGTGTGTGTGTGTGTGTGTGTGTGTGTGTGTGTGTGTGTGTGTGTGTGTGTGTGTGTGCACGAGTTGTGCGACGGGATTTGTTGTCTCTGTGTGAAATGCCTGTAATGGTTTGGTGGAGGTGTCAGAACTGTTTCTGCTGTAAAGAAAGAGAGGCGTGTGTGTCTTCATGTTAATGAAGTGTGTGTGTGTGTGTGTGTGTGTGTGTGTGTGTGTGTGTGTTTTGCCCTACAGAGGGTGAAAATGTGGCAGAAAAGTTGCTCTCGTACAACAGGGCGAATCGTGCGGTTGCAATTCTATGTAACCATCAGCGGGCGCCGCCAAAGACCTTCGAACAGTCGATGGCAAACCTGCAGTCAAAGGTGCGACCATAACACGCTGAAGAGGCATGAAGCATGAAATGAAAGAACGTGTTGAATGTTGTCCTTTTTTAAATAGGTTTTTGTAATTCATCTCTTGCTTCATTAGATTGACAGCAGGAAGGAGCAGCTGGTCCTGGCCAAGAAAGAGCTGAAACAAGCCAAGAAAGACGCCAAAGGAAGTTCAGACAACAAGCTGCTGGCGTCAGTGTCTCATTCCAGCCGTTCCTCCAGTCTGTAGAGTCTTCTGATGTGTGAACACCATTCAACCTGTGTGTGTGTGTCTCTGTGTGTGTGTCTCTGTGTGTGTGTCTTTGTACAGACTTGTGGAGAGAAAGAAGAAGGCTGTGCACAGGTGTGAGGAGCAGCTGTTGAGGATGGAGGTTCAGGCCACGGATCGAGAGGAGAACAAACAGATCGCCCTCAGCACCTCCAAGCTCAACTACCTGGATCCACGCATCAGCGTGGCCTGGTGACGTCACGCTAACTTCCTGTACAGTCATCACATGAGACCCTGTGTGTGAAATCCAGGCTGAGATCAGGAACATCCAAGTTTGCTTCCAATCTTTGATGTTGTTTAACTCAGTTTTACTAAATGATAGATGGATAGGAAATTCAGGAACTGAAGATATCATGGTTATATTTCTTTACATGTAGGTCTGTTTCATAAAATCACAAAAATGGGTTTTCACAGGCAGGGTTGCACATTTCAAATCAAATTTAGGGTTTTTCTCTAACATTTTTTACTTTTGTCTTCTACTTGTAGGTGTAAGAACATGGAGGTGCCGCTTGATAAAATATACAACAAAACTCTGAGAGATAAGTTTGCCTGGGCAATCGACATGACAGAAGTTGACTTTGTGTTCTGATTGTGGTTTGTTCATCTTTCACCTTACACCAGCAGTTTTACATAGACTTGTTTTAATTGAAGCTGTTTGTGTGGTGATGTTGGCACTTTTATACTGTTCGTTTTTTATTGTTTAACCCAATTCAGGTGTTCAGAATTGTTTTAGGAACGTTTAATAAATGGTTGGTAGAGAAACATCTTAAGTCTTTTGTATGTAAAGGACTTGAATTACACTAAATTTGGGAGATTTACCGGTTTAGACAGCAGTATAATCTGCCAGTCATTAACAAATATGCTAACTGTCATATTTCTATCAGGCAATAATTTAGCTAAAGCTGGATCTGAATCTTGCAACATAACTTTTACTTGCACTGTCATCATTTAATCATAATTTTAACCAATTTAATTAGTACCTTAATACAAGGTAATCATTTACTCCGCTAGAATCATGAGGTTTTGTGTGAACACAAAACTAACTTAAAACAGTTTAAACTGTAAACAATAGTGGCTTTAAAACACATTGTTTGTTTTAAAACAGTGGCTTTAAAACACATTGTTTGAGATTCCAGTAAAAAGAGACGTGAAGGCAGGTTTTATGAAAAACTTTAATTCAACAACAAATTCAATAGTAATGGAATGATGGTAGGTTGGCACTTGGGGTAGTGCTGTTGTTACAGTATCACAAGGTTCAGTTCTACAGTTGGTTGTTATTGTGAGTCTAAAAAGTTTGCAGTTTATTGCAGACACAGGAAAACGGCAGAACACACAGTATAAGGGCTGACCTTCATTCTAAACCTTAAAGCATCAAATCAAAACATGTTAGTCACCGTAGAGAAAATGCTTTTTGCTGCTCCTGAAGGGTGTCTAGAGTTGAATTTCTGCAGTCTGTGGAAAATAACATTTGGATAAACACTCAAAATGGCCTTTAAATTACATGAAGCACCGGAAGCCATTGACGTACCTTTACTAGGAGGTCTCTCCCTCTTTGACCTTGTTTTCTCCTTCAATCTCTTCCACTCCCGCCTGAGTCATCAGATCTGCGATGTTTTTCTCCAGGTCATCGATGCGTGTGCTCATTTCATCAAGTGAGTCTTGTTAAGGAACACAATACAGTTTGGTAATAGTGCAATCTGAATCCACTCTCATTACGAAGTGGCACTTATTCTTTTCATGAGTGGTTATGGGTGAACACAACATTAAACAGGGTGTGGATATAAGTACAGGGTGGTGTAGGATGTTGGCAATCCTGTGATTAAGGAACCAGATTGGTCACCTAATATTGCGATTTCAAATGTAGGTTAAGCACATTGCAGTCTTATTTCCCTTATTTACTTATTTCCCAAATGAAGATTCGGAAACAGAACATTTAAAATGAGTAGGAAAAATGGGCAGGACACTTATAAATTAAAAAAATACAACCAAAATTAAAGATTAATCCAAATGAAGGTTTATGCATTCAGTGGTCAGATATGACAAATGACCTCAACATGAGGTCACCCCCTCAGGTCAAATGTCTCTTTAAACAGTTATAATATCAAGGAAGGATATTTCTCCCGATGATCTGATCTGACATGGTCTGAAACTTGTCCTGCATCTGTTGCAGCAACGTCTGCACCTGTTTGAGATCACGTGAAGATGTTAATATGAAAATGCAAAACCATGTACATGCAGAAATACTTGAAAGTCTGCTTAACGCCACCCGTAATAATAATAATAATAATAGTTTCAGTCATAATAATAATAATTCTGTTTGTTGTGATAAATCAATAGATTTAGCTTGACGAACAGAATTTATAACATCTGTTATTTTTTCCCCGAATATTTTATGAATAACATGTAAATAACTCAATAACATAATAATAATAACATGCTAAATAATAAATCCTCAATGTAAACACAACGCAAACGTGCATCAAAGCGCTAGATAAACACGTTTAGCATTAGCCTAGTTTAGCTGTCGTTTCTTTCCTCCTTACCACTGCTGTTAAATCCTGCACCGATTTGGGATCCGTCTCTGCCATAGTTTAGTGTTTAATAAATATATCTGTACAGCTACAAATGAAGTTTATAAACGATGTATCTCTCCAGCTCTTTTTTTTCCCAGCTCTCTGCTTTCCAGGCTGACGGCTAAGTCACGGACAGTATCGCGAGACTACGACAGCTCTCGCGCTGAGCGTTCCTCTGCTGCAGGTACGCAAATCTGCCCCTCGCGTGAGCTGACGCTGTGCTGCATAGGGCTCGTGCAAACATGCGCAGTCATTCACTGTTACATCAGTGTGTGTGTGTGTGTGTGTGTGTGTGTGTGTGTGTGTGTGTGTGTGTGTGTGTGTGTTGTACAGATACATTTGCTAGAGTGCTTGAAATGGTTCCCATTACAGGAACTGCCAAATAAGACGCAAATTCCTTGGGATAGTGTTGGCAACATTAATCTAGATCCGAGGACCTGAGTGTAAACAGCTTGGAATGGGAATCGTTGCAGAAATAAAACTAACTTCACCTGAATGCATTTATAAACGGTGTGTGACTGTCTGTATACGATCTGAAGCTGTAATGCAAGTGCAAAACGCTTCAACAGTTTAAAGAAACAGAGGTTGAACAGAAACTAACATGCAAAACATCAGCTATTTCAGCAAAATTGTGTTACAGAGGTTGAGGACGTTTGTGTTTGTTTATAACTGGTTACAGTTTACAATCGTCTCATTATTTTTCAATATTTATGCTTGTTTTCTTGTATGCATGTGTACGGATTGCTTAATGTTATTGCAAATATTGTATGCAAACATTATAGTCAATGCAATGGAGAAACAGAAATGGAGAGAATCTCCGATGGCTTTATGGATCGTTTTCCCAGTCTCCAGGTCTTTGGATAACAGTAGCAGGTTATATGATTTGCTGTGATAACATCTCGTGCTGTGATTATTCCCTGTGTAACATAAGACGAGTCTGTGAAGCTTCGTGCGGTCAAGCCCACGTCTCCAAACTGCATCAGCAGATTCACACTAGATAGTTGCCAAACGAGTCCTCGCCCGAAACAAGGTACGCTTAAACTTCCTAAGGCTTATTGCTTCTTTATAACTTTCCGATCTGCTGTTTAAAGTTACTTTTGAATATAGCAAAGCGTAACTTTAACGCGTAACTTATTCAGCTTTACTTTATAATAATCGCACTTTCATTTTTACTTGATATGGATCAAAACAAGCCGTCAGTAAACATGCACAAAACAGATGAATGCAACTTTATGTATCTCTTTTTTCTAACCTATGATGGTCGGATATAATGGTGTATGAAGGACCGCCTTTATGCAGGACACGGTCTTGCAGTATAACAGCTAACAGCCTATTTGCTTTTCTGTGTGAAGTTTATAAACGACAAAATATGTAATATAATAATTAATATAGATTTGATGCATTGCGCGTATATAGATTTGATGCATGTGCAGTACAGACCGGGGCAGAAAGCATGAACGCGTCTTGCCTTGACGACCCCCGCAGCCCACCAGAGATGTTTCTCTGCTTTTCCACGTGTGCTGCTGAATCTTTGTGAAGTTCATACCGAAGTGCACGTAGTATTAAGTGACAAAAGCACGCAGTGTGGTTGCCTTCGTGTTTGCATGCATAGATAGTCTCTTATGTTTTGTTCAGGGAGGCAAAATACAGTAAATTTGCTGTGGGTGTGGAGATACAGTAAACATATGATATTTTAGGATACAAAGAGAGGCTTAGGCGTGTACTGAAAGCCCAACCCCCTCACGGAATGCAGAAGTTACCCAATACCTCCAGTGTACAGTAGCATGTTTCAGAAAGTGCACCTTTATTATAGATCCCTATATTATTGACCTCATATACAGTATGTTATTTATAGTGTGTATAATACAGCATGTTTTATAGAGATTATTACAGCAGAGACTCTGTTTAACTTCTAATAATCAAGCATTATTCTAGTATAGTTATACCAGTAGGTTTTGGGAACGTGCTTATAAGTTATACAACATTATCTGTCTTGAAAACGTAAACTAACAAAAAGGTTTTCTGTGTGTTTGGTTAAGTGAATGAATATGGATGGTGTGGGGAGATCTAATATACAGTTTGTGCTGTATGAAAACCATTATGTCTGAAATGTGTATATAAAACATGAAAACCAAACTTGTTTGTTCGCTGTTTCCACCCAAAGTGCAGAGTTTGTTCAAATCTCCAGATAAGATTAATAATCTTTCATGCACTTTCTGCTGCAGTATTGTAGTATTTAGTGTGTTAGCACTTGTGCTTCATTGTTTTCCCTGTAAGTCACCTTGCGTAAATAAATATATTGAGCCGCTATGGCAATAAAAGATCTCAGCAACTGCAGGAACGTTTTGACGTTTGTGAACATTTTCCTGCATCTTTCAAGTAATGTTCACACACACACACACACACACACACACACACACACACACACACTCACTCATACACACTCAGGGTAAGTGCTGAGGGCACACAGAATGTCTCGGGGTTGTCTTGAATTGGGGAAAGCATGCTTTCATTTAGGCTCATAATTATTTTATAAGTTTTGACTCAGCCCACTGTTATGAGACGACGTTTGTTCTGAGACAATCAGTAAGACGCTTATCTTCTGCAGCACAGGCCCGTTGGACTCAAACATCCTGTGTAGGTCAGATAGTGTTGAACTGGAACCTTTGAGTGGACAATTTCTGTTGTCCCTCACTGGTTTTGTGCCCGGAAACGCTCAAATGAATCATGTCAAATGTGTTTATGGTCGTTACGAATGGCGGTACTGTTGCTTTAATCGATGCTGTGGCGTGCTTTTAAATCGCAAGCTGTAATAATTGTGAGACTGTTATATTTCCAGCTGTAGATCTTTGATCAGAAGTGAAAGTAGAAACTGGAGTGAGATCTTCGAGGATGGAAGTGTAGAGACGTCGCTTCTGCAAGAACTTCAGAGAGATGGAGCAGGCGTCAGAAGAGGACATGGAGAGCTCATGGACCCTGCTCTCCTGGCTGGCCTCGTGCGTGATGGTGTTTGGAGGAGCCGTGCCCTATGTCCCCCAGTACCAGGAGATCCAAAGGACCAATAACGCGGAGGGGTTCTCCACAAGGGTCTGCCTGGTGCTGCTTGTTGCCAACATACTGCGCATTTTCTTCTGGTGAGTGCCGGAGTTTGAGTTCTGCAGCAGCAGTTACAGTTGATGGATGTCTGAGGGCCTTAAGGAAAATGGAAGTAAAATGGTTGGAAAGCTGATTAATAATGATTGAATTTTAGCATGTGTGTCGGTCTGCATCTTTGAGAGTGGCTCTTATTTGCCTGCATGTCTGATGTTGCGGCGATTCAGGTTTTACTCTGTTTGTCTGCAGGATCGGGAAGCAGTTTGAGTTGCCGTTGCTCCTGCAGAGTGTGGTTATGATTCTCACCATGTTGGCAATGCTGCATTTGTGCTGCTCCATTCACACCAGTAACCGTGTCAGTACCAAACAGCACCATATCACAGGTAATCACATTGAATCACAGTTTGCCATGTTGCACATCTTTGTTTCTTCCTGTATTTTTGTTTTGCATCACATGTTGTACATGTATACTTTACACCTGCTGTAGATTCATGAGCAGTTATAGCTGTGAGATAATTGGTTATGGTTAAGTAGAAAGTCTGGTTATAAACAGACACTCATTTATGTCTGTTATCATTCAGTAGTTTTTGTGCGTTTGCTCAGACAGACACTGATAGGCCCCTCCCCTCAGCTTCCTGCCCCAGCCCCAAACTTGCATGTAACCAGCTAACAATTTGAGGGTGTAAGAACGTTTCTCTAATGTTTCCAACATGTTCAAAATGTTATTTGGAAAGTCCTAGAAATGTTCAAAGCATCCAGTTTTTAAGATGCTGTATTAATGTAATTTCTTAGTCATGAAGTACAAGAACGTTTTTTTTAATTCTGTAACTTTGTAAGATGTTCTGCTAGCAACAGTGTTTTTGATATGTGTAATATGTAACATTAAAAAATATTACTAAATAAATGTTACTGCAAGAAAACTTGGAGAAACCTTTAGCCAACATTCTGAGAACGTTTCCTGTTAGCTAAGTGAAAACAGTCAGTCAGACTCCTACTGTCTTAGTGAGAAGAATGAACCGCAAAGTGTGTCAGACTTACACTGCAAAAGTTTAGCACTGAGGTGCTGTCCTAAATATATCCACCTGCACTAAATTTGTAGCATTCTTGTGTTGCCAAAAGAGGGAGCCAATAGGAAAGCCATTCTTTGGAGCTGAACTTTATATCACGCTTGTCCTTTTTTTAGTAGAGGATGAGCCAAATTAACTCACTGTTGCAAAATAATAACAATCTCTAAGATGCATGCAGGAATTTCCTAAAGTGGCATTTATAATGACTGCTGCATTTTTTTATTGTGCCACTTATGCCATAGGTGGTGTGACTGTTACACAAAGTTAAGCGTGGAAGAACGGTTCTAACAGATATCACCTCTGTCCCTGCTGTCGTGTAGATGTGATTAAAACAGCATGAATGTTACTCATGGCCCAGGGCGGCGTTCATTTATAATGACAATGTTAAGTGTCAAGTGTCTGGGAATATCTGCATCACACGGGCCAGCGTGCAAACTGTGTGTAATTTCTTCATTTTTTTTCCCGCCTGGGCGTTGATTTACGATGCATTTAGGGACCAGTTGATTGGCTTTTTTCTGAGTGTGCAGAAAAAGACTCAATCTAAGTCATAGTTTTTATGAGATCACTTGCCCAGAAGGGGGGTTGAATGATAAAAATTTGCTGTGTTGTAATAATTTAAAAATGAATATGAAATCAGACGTAGCCCTAATATAGCTGCCATGTTGATGGATTAAACTAGAGGCTATAGCTCTTTCACTTACTTTACACATTTGTATAGTCACTGTATTATAAAGTGGCAGCCTGCAGGAACGCAGTATACATGACAGCAGTGTCGACTCTGTATGAACAATTATAGCACGTTTACTTTTTTTCTTTGACAGTATGATGTTAGAGTTGCTTGTTTTGAGGCCTCCTCTCTCTGCAGTCAGTCACTTTATAAAAGTATGAAATGAATAAATATAAAGAAAATAAGCTAAACAAATGTTCTCAACGGAAACATCCTTGCGGTAACGTTAGTAGAACATTTTTAAGCCTTATATATAATATCAAAAACTGTTGTTCTTTTCAACAGGTCCAAGTTTTGTTAGAGTTTGGTAGACCGACCAGTTTTGGTGTTATGTGCATTTATGACATCACTGCATTTATGACATCACTGATTATGGGCGGGGCCCATCTCTAGTTTTCCTGGGGGTTCATGGTTGTGCTATAATCACTGTATATGCCCTCTAAAGTATGTTCTTATTTCCTGTCTTATGAAATTCATCCGGTGATCTGATAGTATTGCTGTGTTCCATAAAGGGCTTCTTGGTTAAATGTCATTACCATTACAATTTGGCAAATGTTATTACCATTACAATTTGGTGAAAGTCATTACCAAAAACATCTGTGTTTCTGGAGAGCAGGGGTCTTGCTTGAGTGACAGTTAAGGTGTCCGGTTACCTCTGCGACAGAAGGGTGGGTGTGTTGGACCCAGAATAGTCTGAACATTGGGTTCTTCCTTTGAAAGTTAGACGCCATCTGAGTCATTTAATCACTAACTAACCCATCGGCAAGCTATGACCTACTGTGCACCTGTCCCTGCATAACTTTACACACACATACACACACACAAGATGTCACGCTCGCATGCCGTCCCCTTCTAACAAATTACACAAGCGCATAAATATACACAAATTTTAAGTGTTTAGGATAAACACAGGCCCCCACATACACTTACATACTCAAGCTTAGGATCCACTCTAAACCTTCCTCTAGTTATTTGTGAGTCACATGCAAGTCTTGTGAAGTTTGTGTCTGTTTACTGCTGAGAGCTACAAATGGCTGCATTACTGAACCCTCAGGCAGGTTCACAGACTTGTTGTGTTTGTTCTGCACATTCACAGACTCAGAGAGACGTCGTGACTTTTAGAAGACCATTAGATTACAAGAGAGAATAGATGTGTCTGTTGTTTCATATTATTGTATTTATGTTGCACTGATTTGCCCCTGCAGTTGGTGTCAGATGTGTTTCGTCTGTCTACTGCCCTGTGGCCTTTTCACAGCATATCTGTGCGTGTTTTAACAAAACCTTTCCACTTCTTGTTTTTAACAAATTACTGTTTCATTACCGTCATTTTTCTCAAGTTTCTCAAGGTTCAAACTGGTATTTTAGGGGAAGCAGAAAGGATATTAAAACTAGTACAACAGAGACCTCTGGTGGACACGTGGTGTATAACTTCAGTTGTTCAGAGATATGGGACATTTAAGTCACACTTTTAAAAGCGTCATTGCGTTAAAAAGTCAATATCAACAACTGTATCATTTCATTTTGCAAAAGTTTTTTGCAAAGAAGTTTAAGTTTCAACTTAAGTTTCAAAGCAAGCAGTGTGTTAAATAAGACTTTAAGACTTAAAGAAATTAAGACTTCTTGAAAGTATTGTCAACTAAGGGAAACTGATGAGAGTCGAATCAATATTTGACTCATTTGTTAAAGTACAAAAACTGCTTGGAAATTGAATCCATTTTTACCTCTTGGCTTGATTTTTTTTCTAGTTATTTATGTAGTTATATATTTTTGTTTTCTAGCCTAATTGAATGCAATTGGCTGCCGAATGCATAAATAAATGTTACTGCAATGAGGGTCCGAATGTTTTTTGGGCCCACCATAAAACAGAGAATTCCCCCTTGTCACTGAATGCAGTGAAGTGGTTTTCTGAGCTCAGTAGACGTGTAGCGATAACAGGGCAGTGGAATAGCAGTTATCTGCGTCTCACAGAACTGCAGAACTGTGTCCGGTCGACTGTGACTGTTTCTGCTCTGAGCCCATTTAAACCAACTTGTTATTTAATTAGTTCATGCAACCAGGTGACGCCATCTGTTATAAACAACAACATGAGGCAGAAATGCACAAACTTCAGGTGTATCTAACATGTGATGGCCACGTTTTTAAAAATCTGTACTGAGACTGAGATTTGAAGTGTTTTTATTTGTATTTGCAAGGCTCATAAATATGCTAAATCGTGTTTTTTTTTAATCCAATAATGTCAGTATCTGTAGGGGTTGTGTATAGTAAATATTTTTGTCTTAATATGAAAACCATTGTGTCAGGAAGTTATATAATGTACAGTAAATTCAAAGATCTGTGTGTGTGTGATGTATACAAATTTCCTGGCACCCCAGTGAGAGCACTTTATTGTAATGTGTGAAAAAACTCTCATGAAAACCAAGCACTGTAAAGTGGCTACATGAATTATTAAAAGAACATGAAATATTTCATGGATGCATGAAAGAACCGCCGCTTTCAGTCTCCAACTGAACGTGTTTTGATGTTTTTCCATCAGTTTCTTGAGTAAATGTCAGAATATGTGACATTTGTTTGATATTAGACAACAGGAAGAAAGCGCTGCTGAAATCTGAGCGATTTTATAAAGGCGTTTTTAACCATTTCAACCTTATTAATCTTGGTGTTTAACTGATTCCTGACCATGTTTGTGCTAAAACAATGTTTATAGTTAAGAAAAATCTCCATGTTTCTCAGAAAATTTAATTTTCTAGCTGCACGTTTCTGTCTTTCACTTTTTGTCGTGTAGTTTGTCCATTAGCTTGTAAAAGCTCTTGAGTTTAGAATCTGTGCCAGTTACTTGGGAGCATCTTTTATAAATTCATGAGTTCATCTCTGACCCTCAGTTCTCAAGTCTGGTCTCTGGAGAAACTTCTCTATCGCTCTGAGTCAGGAGAGGATTGTGACAGGCTCTCGTCTTCTCTCCATCCCTCCATCCTCTCGGCTCTGACAGCGCAGTCAATGGCACGTAACAAGGTGAAACTCAGCGAGGGGACGGTGGGCTGAGTTTAAAACGCAACTGCAGGGTCATGGTCTCCGTAACTCTCTAATGGTTCCTCCCAAAGCTCTTTAAAGATCTCATTCTCCTTCCCTCGTCCTTCTCCTTTGCTCTCATCTTACCAACTCCATTAAAAACATTATTTAAAATGTTCTGAACTGTTCAAAGCATAGTTTTTTTATGTTGTGAAATATTTGCTTGGTTAAAAGATTCAAACTTTATAACATTGCACTAACAACTTACTGTTTTTGATATATAATGTTTAAAGTGTTTTTCTAATGTTACTATCAAGAATGTATTTTAATAACTTTAAGGCAATGTTAGCCAACATTCTAAAAACGTTCCTTTTTAGCTGGGATCCGACCAGATAAATGATGAATAATATAGCAGGACATTTGATGAACGGTGTACAGTATGCAAGTCTCTCTCTCTCTCTCTCTCTCTCTC